>VDFB02383736.1:24988-133422 GCA_007258455.2 Sequoia sempervirens | reverse complement strand
AGACTTCAGGTGTTGGTGCATCGCAGGGCAGGGATTTGAGTAGTTGGGGTTACAGGTCACCTAGAATTACTTGGGACCCGAGAATCATTTGGGGTTGTGGCATGGATTTGTATGTGGATTGCAAAGTTTACTGGCACTTCTTGAGGACAAGCAATCTTTGGAAAGGGTGGACTGTAATGTCCCCATTTTTACGACATCCTCTTTCAATTGGGTTAGATGGATTCATTCTAGATGGATTTTGCTTATATGATTTACGACATCCTCTTTCAATTCGGTTTGATGAGCCTCTATCTTTGGTGAGCCCTTCTCCATTGAAGGCGAACTGTAATGATTCTTAGAGTAAAAAAATTATACCATCTTAATATAAAATCTTTTATCTAGTGGATCATATTTTTTTCAATTTTTTAAAATAATTTTTAATATTTTTTCTTAACATGATAATTAACCTAATATTTTGGTGTTGATAATTTACTTTTAGTAAAAATAAAATATAAAATATAAATAATAATTAAACTATTAAAAATAATTTTTTGAAAACTACACTTATGGGTATTTTTATATTTTTTAAAATTGTTATTTACATGAGTAGGAGTTGTTGAAACATTAAGTCTTTCATTTTTTTTGGTAAATTGGTTTCAAAGTGGTGCTCCATATGCATTTAGTCAACAATTTTAGTTGTAAAATTTGTGGACATATCTAACTTAGCTAGAATGAATCTAATGAGATCATATGTTTGATCAAAATTGCTTTTAAGTTAGAAATTCTTAAATTCACTTGTGTTGAAAAGTTTTTGATAAGGTCAGCAAGGTTTTGAAAGGGCCCTGGCCCATTTACAATAAAAAGATTGATCATGAAGCACCACCTACAACAACAAACAACAAAAAACATGGGACATCACGAAAAACAACAAAACTAACAGACCTACCAGCCCACCAAAATGATGGTGGTTTAAAAAATTATTCCAAAGAACTTTGTTTTATCTCAAAACAAGGATCCTTCTCCCCAAAATTAATTTTTTTGGGGAGGAGAGGAGTCATATGATCACTGGAAGACTTTCCCCCATCTTTAAATCAACACAATCTGATGAGGGAACTCTTTAAAATAAGCTTTTATAACTTCCTTACAAGTAGGAGTAGAGTCCTTAGCAGCTTGTTAAATATCCATCATCTTCCTACGAGGAGAATGTAATGACCAACCCCAATTTTTTTTTTGGGTTTCCCCTATTTTGGTGCTTGTTGTTTAAGAGTTTTGAAGATGTTTTTTTGCACTGCTTTTCAA
This sequence comes from Sequoia sempervirens, assembly GCA_007258455.2. NCBI lineage: Eukaryota > Viridiplantae > Streptophyta > Pinopsida > Cupressales > Cupressaceae > Sequoia > Sequoia sempervirens. Next base: position 132,144 of record VDFB02383736.1, on the reverse strand, counting down.
GGGTTTTAACATTTGCTTTGAATATTTAAAGTGTGCATAAACATAAATACAATAAAAAGAGATGAAAACTAGAAGAGCACCTTTTTAGAGAGAAATGATTTTTTGATTTAATCTTCAACTTATTTTCAGACATACAATATCAAGAACAATATCAGATTTGAGACTATATCAGACCTGGAAGAAAGTTTAACAGCGGCTCGAAAAAGACTCCTCAAGGTTCATCGACCAACTCCAGGAGAAAATAACCCTCTTACTCCCTGCTTTCAGATTTTAGAATATTTGAGTTGCAGACAACAAGTCAAGAGCAGATATTTCAAGTGCCTACAAGACTAGTAAATAACAGACAGCAGCAAATCCCCTTTCTCAAACCCACGTCTAGCTACAAAGAAGGAGTCTTCTTTCTCATTTATCAAGAATACATCCAACGCAGCAAGGAAAGGCAACAACACACACCACAAACACCTGTTTAAAGTCAGGATACCAATGAGTCAAGGCTGCTAATGAGTTGTCCCTCTTCTAGGGGTTATTTTTCCCTAGAAAATCAATCCTTCCACCAAAAAATACGTTAAAATGCTCAAAATGATCGCCATGAAGAGGAGAGCCTTTTTAACCAATACCCATTTGACATAAAAATTTCCTCTCAGAGCTACAAGAAAAAATATGAGTTCAAGCCCATAATTTTGTTGCCCAGAAATCAGTGAAATCACATGCAAAAAGTCACTAATCTTGTCCCAAATCGATGCCAAGACTAAACAAGCAAAAACTAACAATCCCACTTCTGAAAATGATCAAAAACTTCAATCCAAAGTTTGTAAGCTACAAATTTGAAGCACAAGTAAAGCACCTAAGTGAAGCCTCCAATATCCTCTCCTAATGTGGTCTTTCAAAGAAAGGTGTCCCTGCAGAGGTTTTTGTCTTAGCAAATCAATCCAACCCTAGAGCCAAGCTCCAAATTCCTTGCTTAAGCCAGTATCAAAACATCCATAAGCTGAAAATGATTTCAAAGAAGTTTTTATAAACATTTCTCCAACAACCCTAAAAGGCACGCCAAAACTCCCTTGCTTATGATTTTATTCCATTTTTAATATTTTTTCTTCACACTTTGGCGTCCAAAAAAGAGGAATTAAAATATATCTTTTAATCTTAACTTTTGCTTTAGCCTTTTTAAATAAAATAAACTTCTTTTATTACCTTAGGCATCCATCCTGCCTTTTTTGCAATATTAAATATTTCAAAGCTCTTCAAAATGACTTTAAGTCATTGAACTAGGTGCCATGGTACAAAATGGTCCCCTCCATGACCCTCAACAACATAATATAAAGTTGCTTTATTAAAGCTCATTTTTGAAACATTATTCAATTTTTTTGAATGATTCAACCTTAGTAACCATGTATTGACTGAGTTTTTGTTGTTGAGACCATCCTGACCAAGTCTGGTCAACCCAAATTGACTTACTATTTTTAGTAAGTCCTAAAAATAGTAAATAATTCCCTAAAGCTTGAGCCGGAGAGAAGCTAAAATGCTCGAATAGGCTCACCAAAGATAGAGGCACCGTGCCATGCCCCCTGCTTGTTTTAGATGGATTTTGCTTTTGCAAAAGGTACCTTATAAGCTGAATCATGTGGATATAGACATTTGCAACATTTGTTGGGTGCCTGAAACTGTTAATCATATATTTTTTGAATGTCTTTATGCTACTTAAATATGGAAATTGTTTTGCAATGAGCAGAGAATGTGGGGGATAATGTGCAAGTCAATTGGAAAGAAATATCAATGGGGAATGATAAGAAATTAAATAAAGATCTGCAATTCTTTTGGTTTACTCTTTCTACGGAAATTCTTTGGTGCATTTGGAAGGAAAGAAATGAGGACAGGTTTAATGGGACCCAAATGTCACTTATCGAGTCTTCTACAAGACTCACACTTCTCAGTGTTTCTATGCAGGTCATTGCAAGCATGGAGATTTCGGAAGGAAAGTTCCTAAAGTTGCTAACAGATGATGTCGTGCTTGTACATCAGGAGGAGGTAAAATATGGACATTCTTGGCAGCATGGCCAACCCAACCTGGCAGTCTTCCAAATGTCACTTACCGAGTCTTCTACAAGACTCACACTTCTCAATGTTTCTATGCAGGTCATTGCAACCATGGAGATTTCAGAAGGAAAGTTCCTAAAGTTGCTAACAGACGGGGCCATGCTTGTACACCAGGAGGAGGTAAAATATGGACATTCTTGGCAGCATGGCCAGCCCAACCTGGCAGTCTTCATGAAGGCACTTGAGGCTTTTCAAAGAGAGCTCAATGAGAAGGCTGAAAAAGTTAAGAAACAACAAAGAAACCATGATCCCAGGCTCCACATCAATGAAAACTACAAAATTGAATACTAGTGTAAGATCTTTTAATTAAACCCGCTCGCATGCATATGATCACAAGCGAATGTGAAATTAAATGCAAAGTTTAGAAGTTGCAAGTTTTCTAACCTACGAAAGCCACGAGGCATACACATGGAGCAGTGATACATTAGTTCACCATACTCCACTTGACGTGAATCACATAATTATGGTATTTCGAAGTGATTATAAATACTTGGGGAGTTCACTAGAAAATATTTTGATGGCAGTTACAAACCATTCATTTCAAAAGTGACAGTTACGAAAATCAAAACAATTTCAAGAAAGGAGATCTATAAATATGCAATTAAAAGCCACCGGAAGGGGGGCACTTCTTCAATTCTAGTTACACTGTGATGTAAGGAAAAATAATAAAGGAGGATTATTGTAACTCACTCGTTCGGAAGTCTTTCATTGTCTATGAACATTGGAGATTTGGATGTAATGTTTATGTTTAAGCCTTTGAACTTATACAAACATGTGGAAGTTCTTTCCTTTGTGAATGGAATGCTTCTTTATGTTACATTTATCCTCTTTCCGAATTGAGTGAGGTTTTATCTGAATGATCATTTATCTGTTGTTGATACTCCAATTTATGTATCGAAGTATTAGTAATATTAGCTCCAAGTTTTGTTGCATTGGTATCATGGCTATGAACCAATGTTAGTTATGTCATTTTTGCTTTCCGGTCAAAAATATATCTTTAAAAATTAATATTATTTGATGGAGTTGTACCTCGTTAAAATTCAGAGGAAGATCATCAATGTAATGGTGGTCTCTCCAACTATTTGTTGCTTATTTGTCTTTGTTATAGGCAATAACGAGTCATATTAATGTAAATTCCAAAAAGACAATCTGTCAACCAACAATATACATCAGATCTGTGAATTTTAAGAAATTATCCAGTCAATTTTTATGGCAGCAGCAGTGAACAACAGATAATTCAAAATGACGTACAAATAGACTTGGCTGATTATGTTTAGATTGCATTACAAAGACCTGCAAAAATCACTTCCATCAATAAATTATGCCAATATTTTTTCCACTGACAGTTTGACTGCTTCAAGTTGTTCCTGTTCATGTGCTTCATCCATTTAACTGCACCTCGTAGAAAAAAATATTAATGACTTGCCATTCATCATCAAGGGTGTTTTATTCAACCTTTAAATTAATAAATTTAATATAGTTGTGCACGTTGAAAGAATGCAAAGCAATGTTGTAAAATGGAGTTTCCAAAGGACCTGGGCCCATGCTAGCAATGAATGTTTCCTTCCAATTCCATTTATTTTAAAGGCAATGCTTGAGTTGGATGTTCTCATAATTGTCAATCAGAATTCCATGAATGCCAAACGTCAAGCAATATCAGCCTTTAATCCATTAGCAAGCTTAAGGGTGCTCTGTTGGAAAGAATGACAATCCATCTTTAAAAATTCTACCCATTTCTAGCAAATTTCGGGAATCTATCACTATTTCCTGAAGGTTGATGGTAGTCAAGTGGATCAAACAATAGAGATTTCTTCAAAGTTATTTGGCTATATCAAGGTTTAACATTGACCACTGTAATAATTGCAAGGAATTATCCCGTAGTGTATGTAATATGCTTACCCTTCAAAAGCTGTATTTCACAATTTGTCACGACCTTCAAGAATTATTTGACATTGGCAAAACTTAGATTTTTACTAATACTGGCAGCAGTCCATCTCAGGAAGCATGCCACATTCAATTTGTAGTTCCTTATCCATCACTAGAAGCATGCTAGGTTCAATTTGTCACGACCTTCAAGAATTATTTGACGTTGGGAAAATTTAGATTTTTACTAATACTGGCAGTGGCAGCACATGCTTGTCCATCTCAGGAAGCATGCCGCATTCGATTTGTAGTTCCTTATCTATCCCAAGAAGCATGCTAGGTTCAATTTGTAATTCTTTGACATTTCATGGGAATCATTGGAAGACTAACAGATAAATTAGGTGAATTATGTGGTTTGCGGGCACTTAACACAAGGGAGTGCCAAGTAATTAAGAAATTCCCAGATCACATAAACTCAAAACTCTGGCAGGCAGTCTGTGCAAGTGAAATTGTGCATCAATGGTCAGGCATCAAGGATTCAACCACCCCTGATCTTCAAGTGGAAATTGCAAAGGAACTTCACTTTTGACTGGCTTGAATTTTAGTCTCCTGACTCCTACAATGTGCCTTTCTGGTAAAGAACAAAATTTGTATCACTTATCTTTCCATTAATCTTAGTTTATCACTTCTGATAAGCCAAAAGGAACGGCATGAATAAAAGTAGCACTCTGAATCTTTGCAACTGCTAATTTGGCTTGTAAAATCTTCAGAGTCTCTTCGATATCTATATTTACCATTTGCATTATCTATTTGTCTGCCTCCTCTGATTCAATGTATTTATTATTTGTCTCCTCTCCATATTCAATCTATTGCAAATGTCATAAAAAGATTGATACCAGTGCTTAGCTCTATAGCTTGGCATGGTCAAATTTTGGTATTGAAGAATATCCAAATGCTAGACCCTAACCACAAGCATCTTACAACAGCATCATAAGCTGGGAACAATTTCAGTGTGTCTCACAGATAATCCGCACATTTTTGGTAGTGATGCACATTTTGAAGAGTGCCATCTCTTCCTTGTATTCGTTGCTACATACGTATTTACAGCTACCCTCGTTAACGTGCCATGCAGCCATAAGCTTTCCAAACACAAATTCTGTTTTGAAGAATCATTGTACTATGGAAGGTTGCTAATATTCATTAGAAAGAACAGGTATGTAATTTTTTAAATTAAGGCTAGTCACCTTGAGCCAAATTGCTTGAGCTCTCTACCTGTTCTTTTGCACAATTTAAAAGTTGGTTGCTGGGTTATATGAAGCTTTTTTCTAACAGATTTGACACCGCATGTATCATGTATGCAACATGCCTGATGAAAGGTTTGCACCAATTATGGATCATGGTCTTTTTACACATCTAAACCATTTTATGGACCGCTTCAAGGTTTTGCTAGGCCTATTTCCTTTTGAAGTAGTCATGGTTAGGAACTCTCCTAAGCCAAGTACGTTAGAGAATATCCATCTGAGTTCAGTTGTATCTGCATTACAGGGACCACAATATAGCCTCTGCTTGTATCATATGTTATAGTAAATATGTCAGATTTTTCTGCTCAACTAGACAGTCCCAAAATGTGGAGCTCGTGCAGTGCAAAACGAATTTCCCTCCCACATCATTGGAACTATAAACAAATCTTTTATCTTAAACTCAATTTCTTTGGCTACAAACAACAAAATTAGCTTCTCCCTTGGTCCTTGGATCAACACTGGAGAAAGAACATTTGGTCCAATTGCTTTCTTGTACAGACCGGATGTCTTGCATTTTGTTCCAGGATGCCGCTGAGTGAATATTAAACAAAGCTTTGCCTTTTTGTTGTGATTCTTTATTTGTGTACAGAGTATGGTCATCTTACTTCAGACTCCATTAGCAAAAACCTATTTCGTTTCCAGGACTTGATAATGCTGCTTTGAGCTAGCATGACCCAAACTGCCAATTCAGTGCTTGCCCCATTCACAGTAAATTTTACGCATAAATCTAGGGACATTGTTGAGAGCTTGATCATTCATGTTGTTACTACACCCATGTCTAGTAAATTTGTTTAGTATCTGACAATTTTTTCTTATTATATTTATTCTACTGTTGAGGACCTCAACTCTGGAACACTTTTGGAGTTATTATGAAGTAATTTAGAGCTTATCAATGAAAATTCTTCTCTTTTCCATGCTAAACTCAATGTGTTGATTGTTTTGTGCAAGATCTTTTTCAATGTCCACAATTCTGTTTGTTCCATTGCTCCAATTCAGGTTTGCAACTCGCAGACTATGCTGATGAGGACCAAAAAATCTGAAATGTATTTGGAGTTCCTATGATGTAATCTAAAGTTTAATATTTATCAACAAAAATTCTTCTCTTTTCTGTGCAACTCCTGCTGTATTGATTGTTTATCGCAAGATATTTTTCTGTTTCTACAATTATGTTACTATACTACTACACTTTACATTTGCAACATCAATCAATATTTCTTCACCCCATATAGCATAAAATGTAAGACCCTCTAACATTGATCTTCATCTAGTGCAAAAAGGAATACACCTGCTGTGTAGCATAAACTGGCCTGAGATACATGGGAGCTACTGCAACCAAAATCTCATGAAAACTACAGCACGGACTACTTGAGCATGCAAAAAAAAAGACTTAAATGGATGATGCAAAATGCCATATAATGCTTCTCTATAATTTTAGCTTGACATTTTATTTCCATAGCAACAGACATAAGTCTGAAAGACCTTAAAAGCATTCCTAAACTGAAGTTTGACATAGGATCACTTATATTCAGCAGGTTTACTACAGATAAATTTCAAAGTTTGACAAAGAATCCTTGTATGTTGGCAAGAATGAACAGATCTTGTAGATCTTTGCACCTCAACAGATAATCTGTATGGTCACTATGATCTACATTAATTAAAACAACTGGCACAGAAAGTGCAAAGTAGCCCTTAAATATGCTTGAGACATGGGAATGTGCTGTGGCAGATATCTAACGTGAATTGCATGATAAAGAAGTATTCATCTGTTTCATATAAGTTCATGCCAGAGATACCTTACAAGACCTACACATTGATCTGAAAATGGATCAAGAAAATGAATTAGTCACACTGAGGATCCACGAAATGGTAGAGCATGGCTTGTAGCACACTTTTGTTGGAGGGAACAAGTGTTTTTGGACAGAAAAAAGAGTAGTTTTTCACAGTTGTGAGAAACTGCTGGATCCAACAGGAGACGATTATGTAACTGCATGTTCCAGAAAGTAGTGATTTTGTACCCACCAGTCTGCACCAAGCAGTGGTTTTGCCATGTGTATAAAACTGGCCTGTGGTATTTCAAATTCTGACCTTCTAACTTCCAGGCATCCTTTCACCTTCTGTTCTCGCTTGCAAAAGCATATATACATGTTGTGTATGTGTTTCAGCATAGAATTGCAGGATTTTAAGTGAATTCCAAGAGAACTCAAGCGTTCAAAATTCCAAGTGAACAAGTAGACTGTATTAAGGTGAGCAGAACCGAGAGAGAGTGTCGAGGAGCTGCTGTAAGCTATGTTCCAGGGGGGCACATCCCCTGGGTATTTCCACTCATCCCCACACGAGACATTTTGAGGACACGGATACAGATAGGGAACATCCTTGAGGCCATCCCCTACAAATAAAAAGGAAAAAAAATTAGGAAATGTTTCCAATACACCTCAAAAACAGCAGGGGACAGCAGCTGTCCCCCAACCATCCCAGGAACAGCTAACCTTTGGGGGTATAACTATTGTGTAATTCAGAGTTAACTGAGAAACTATATAATATATTATATAACTGTTGTGTAAATTGGACCAGATCCAGACTGATCCACATAAATATGAACAGCTGCATTACATGTGCTTTATTCATTGTCATTTGTTTTACTGATAATGGTCTGATTTTTTATCCCCTTGCACTTTGAAGGAATTTCAATGGAGAATATGCACTAAATTTTGAATATGCTTTCAGTAACAAACCCCAAATGAATGTCTACGCCACTCTTACCCATGTTGATTTAGCTGTGTATTGAAGAGATTACAATCTATTTCTCTTTAAAAGAAAGGTAATGTGAAATTATGAGATGGGAAGTGTTCAGCAACATTTTTACATTTTATTCAAGTGACCAAACAAATAACTCTATATAATTAGAGGAAATCAATCATTTTGACGGAAAGGAATAGTTGTGTTGTCAACAAATTTAAGAATTTTATATTACTGATGCAGATGTCACTTAATCTCATAATTTTCTATTTCTAACTTCTCTTCATCATTTTGGAGTTGTAACTTCTAGCCTTAAGGACATTTTGTAGTAATTTTATATTTATTACATACATGTTAACATGCAAGCAATAAAATTTTGTTAATTTGTGTGTCAACTCTCATTTGAATTCTCAATTCAGCTCTAGTTTTATGTTAATATCATTCTATAATGTATAATATATATGATGAACAACTTATGCATGAATAACTGAAATTTCCTATATTTTTTAAATCTTCCCTAATTTTTATTTTCATTCCCTCTTATCCCCTAAAAATGACCTTCCATCCCAACCATCCCAGAAAGACATCCTTTTATCCACCGCCGTTCCCATCCCGGAAACTCCATGAAACATAGGTTGTAAGTGATCTTAAGGACTGAACATTGCTTAACCTCATGCTACAAAACTTGGGCAAGAAAAAAGATTGGATCAAACAAATCTAGGTTGAGGCCAAAAATATTGAAATGTTCATCACAAACCAACACATGTGGTAGCCCATTTCAAGATCATTCTCCCAATTAGAGCTGTTGAAGGTAACTAAAACAATGCAATTTTTTTTTAATTTTATGCTTCACTTTAAGTAGGATTCTTTCTTTGTTTTTAAATTTTTTATTATTTTTTCTAATAGATTGTTGTAGAGAAGCGAGATCTTATTTGCATCCACTACAATCATCTTGAGACAGCTTGTGCAGGTGTGGGAGGCACCTTCTAGCATAATCATTAGCCAACTTTGATCAATATAGAGCCAATCTAATAGTCAAAGGGCATCAACTATAAAGCAAGTCATCTTAAATGACTCTTGGTGGGATTGCATGTAATATCTTCTTAGTTTCACCAAATCCATCACGAGTATGATAGGCTTCACTGCAAACATAAGTCATGCTTGGAAGAGGTATATGATGGCATTGATTGAATAATTGAAAATATGAAGTCCATCATAACTGAAAAAGAGCAAGATCCTAAATAAATTTTTTTCAAAAGGGTGCAATCAATTTGTGTTGAGCGGTAGAATAAAATGACCACCCCATTACAGCAATGAAATCCTTATTGTGCCAACAAGGGTGCCACCATAAAGTGATACATAAGTCAGCAAAGAGTACAAGAAAGTGCTTGCTAAAGTCTCCCCCGGTCCTAATATGGAAGATGTAGTTATAAGTGAGTTTACTGATTTTGTAGCCTCCATTGGTCAAATTGTTTCCACTCTCTGTGCCAAGTATTGGAAGGATGCTCACTCTTGGTGGTACCTCAATGGCCATAAATTGCCACACATCCAAGCTCTTGCGATCAAAATTTTATCACAAGTTTCTTAATTCTTATCGTACTCTCTAAATTTGAATTTTTTTCATTTTCAAAATTCTTTCCAAATTTGAAGTTTGATTTATAATTTAATAATGTTTACTCTCTCACTTTGCCTCAATAGGTTGCTAGTTTGTCTTCAACTGAACAAAATTAGAGTATATACTCCATACAATAAGTGAAGCAAATTGATTGGCATCAAGTAAATCAAAGGACCTAGTTTACGTGCATTCCAACTTGCACCTTCTTACTCACAAACAAACTGAATACAAGGTAAGGACATCGAAGTTGTGCAATGTAAAACCAAAGCAAGTTGATTTATATTTTTCTATTGCCACATAATCTTCATTTTTTAAGGATTTGGCTAGCCAACATACCTTTACAACTAGTGAAAGTGTGGTTGCATGTGGTTCTTCTAATCTACCTACATCATCTAATGTTGATGATGATTATGATGATGGTCTCTATGATGACCCATATGACCCTAATCACTTTACTTTAATATTGAACAAGGAATATCTATCATGACATCCAAGTTCGACAAATTGATAATAGAAACCACACTTCAAATTTGGAATTTTATGGTAGTTTGGTTTAGCAAATGCATGATATGTCATATTTTGAACTTAATTCCCATTTTAAAACCGCAAATATGTACATATTTATGATTTTTTTTGGTATGGATATATACCCATAATTCCAATTCTGAAACTTAACATTTTTGCTTACAGTTTTTGTCCAAAGCCCTTTTCTACTTAAAATTGCATAGATTAACTTGTATAATTTCTATCTAAAATACATGATATACAAATACCAGGCAATAAATACAGCCTTTCAGATCTTCAAGTTAAAAATGGAAGCCAATGTATTGATTGGTAGAAAATATTCTCTATGCACTGAGATAACTATAGACTACTTGGAATTTACATGGATTATAAGTTAGATATCTAGCTGAACATGGTTCTATAGCCTTATACCAAAGTCGCTGGATACTCCCCCTTCCCTATCTGGATGCATGTATCCGCAGATCAGAGATCAGATATGGATACCATATACAAGCCCATATTTGAGATGTATCGGATACATTTGGATATGGTACTTCACCATCTGCTGTCATATCTAGTTTGGAGTTTATGAATAAAGTTTTACCTATTTTTTAGTGAAATTATTTTTTAAGTTATCTTCTTTACCTTTGATGTGTAATAATGGGACTTTCTTTTCTCCTCTATTAATTATATGTTGATTTGTAATCTCCAACTACGTACTACTAATCATTGCTTCATGTTACTTACAAGTCTTAAAATCTAGAAAAGCTATAAATGCTAGAAAAGTTCCCATACAAAAGCATTTCCAGTAAATATTATTTCTAGAATTCTGACATATCATTTGATTTAAGATGAAGCATTAAAATTTGAGGCAAAACCTTGAATATCAAAGAAATTGTAGCAACTCTTTTAATTTCAGACAAATTTGATACAAATCTTTTTAATTTCATGGAAAATTTTAGGCAACTCTTCGTTTCCCCAAAACATATGTTGCAAAATTTTGAAATGAAGTACAAAGCGTGGGCTGCAAAAATTCCATAAGTGTGACTAACCCTAGGACCCTAAAACCTGAACGTGGCAATGAAAAGAAAGTAAAGATTTCCAACCTGATAGATAATTGATGCCAAAAAAGCAGCTTCTGTGTAGTCTTTCCTTATTACATAATATCTTACCTGAAAAATTCAGGCAAATATTTCCAACTCGGATAAAATTTCAGAAGATCTTTGAATTTCAAAAAATGCTCATACCATACCTTTTCATTTCAAAGACAAAATGATGCAAACCTTTAAAATTGAAGAATACATTAATCTCTCTGTTACATGATACAGAACTTCAAATTGAAGCTCACAACATCGCTTGCAAAATATCTCTAACACTTGGGCAATGTTTCAATGGGTGTGGGGGGAAGAACTAGAATGGAGTGGCACCTAAAATTTCTCAGCAGGTGCCCAATTATAGGGATTAGGAAAGCAAAGCCTGCTGATCAGTCAACCAAAGATCAATCAACACAGGAGGTAAAAACAGAGAGTTTGTAGAAAGGTACAAAACCCTCACTCCAGCAGGTGGCAATTGCATAACTTCTAGTTACAACAAGTGAGGACTTTGAAACTGACCATTCCAACAGACAACTAGTTAATAGTAATGAAACCACCAGTTACCACAGACAGTTGATTTGAAACTACTGGGTGGCAGAAACCCAACTGCTGGTCTATTGTATGCAGCAATTTCACCAAAAGAATTTGTACAGGCAGGTAATGGCAAAATAACAGTCTCTTCACTCTCCAATGTTTGGAAGTCCTTTAGTGCACACCAGGACACACCGTAAGCATTTTAAAAGAGAGAAAAAGATGTCCGAAAGGGTGAGGTGTGTGTGAGTATTGTATGACAAGTGTGGGTGACATTGATAAAAGAGGGAAATTGCTGAACAAAGAGGATTGTGTGAGCAAACACACTTAGATGATGTTGTATTGTTCTATTAATACTACTTTATATCTCATCTTTGGCCATAAGAAAACTAAGGAAGCTGAGCATTTGCCTCTTCCAACTGGTTTTCCTCATAATGGGGTTTCTGGGGTATGTTGAATCTTGTGAATGTTTCCATTGTCATTGTCTGTGTTTTAGTTTGCAATACAACACCAATTCAATAACTTAAACATTCAACAAGCATACTAAGCTGTTATTTGAAGTTTATTTCAAGTAGGAACAACACTTTTGCGGTCTTGTGAATTCTACTAGAAGGTAACTTGAGAGTTTATAGATCATACTGGTAAGCAACATTGTTTCAAGCAATCTTTTAGGTTTTGTGGAGTCGTGGTTTGGGTTATATGACAGTAACAGTCTATTGAGGATAAACAGTTGCTACCTTGTGATCCAAAGAGTTCTACAAGGAGGTGGAATCAATTGCTACAAGGGAAGGAAAAAAGACATTGGAGATGATCTTGCAAGGAGAGTAGCTACACTTGATAATCATACAGAAAGAATGATAGAAATCTCAAATAAATATTGCCCAACAACAAGAGCTTACAACCAGAAATCAAGCATCCATAAATATGGTGATTTGTGTGTAATCGTGTTTTAGCCAAAAAGTTCGGTATGAAGAAGAGTCCCATGGATACTCCTTCCCAGGTTGAAACTAAAGAAGAAATTAAGAACTTTTGAAGGATGAGTAAATGCAGAGTTGCCAGACAAATGGATAAAGCAAATGGAAATATATTTTAGTGTGCACAATGTTAATGAAGCTCAAAGGAATTTTTTTGATGTCTCAAAATGGAAAGTAAATGATCTAATTTGGTGGGAAAGCTATTTAGCATCTTCGAAAAAGAAGAACAAACCTATTCTCACTACATGCGATAAATCTAAAGCCTATTGTATAAGAATTTTTATCCTACTTCAGAAATAAAAGCCAGTCTTTCAAGGAAGGAAATGGTGAAATGTGCAGGACGATATTGAAGATGGAATTTTTGCAGAATAAATGAAAAGAAAAGATTGCAGAAAATAAAAACAATTAAAAGACCAAAATACACGGACAAAAAGACACATAATTTTTATAGTGGTTCACCAATTGATTACATCCACTTTCATCAGGGAAAATCTTTATTTATTCTGTTTTTCCAGTACACAATATGCTACAGCCTAAAACCAACTTCATCAAAAGAGTTTTTACTTTTTACAAGCTTTAATAAAAGCATGCCTTCAAGAAAAGGAAGGCCAAGACACACTGAATGAAATGGCCAAAAAGACCATTGGGATTCACCAACCCAACAAACTCCCACTTGAAGCCCAACGAGTGCTGCAACATACCAGACATTCCCCTGCTTGGTTCTTTATTGTCAATTTTTTAGAATGCCAAGGGAAGCTCTACAAAATTCGAACTTCTCCCTTGGAACTATCTTTGTCAAAGCATCTGCCGGATTCACTTTAGTATCAATTTTCTCCACCTGTAGCTTACCTTCATCAAGAACATGGCGAATGAAATGATACCTTAATTCTATATGCTTTGTTCTATTATGAAAAGCGGAGTTTTTCGCTAAGTGAATAGCACTATTGCTATCACAAAATAAGGTGAAAACATATTGCTTACACCACAATTCACCCAACAACCGTTGTAGCCATATCATCTCCTTTGCTCCTTCAGTGAGAGCAATATATTCAGCCTCTGTAGATGAGAGTGCAACCACTTGTTGCAACCGTGAAACCCAGCTAATTGCAGCCCTGCCAAAAGCAAATACATAACATGTAGTAGACCTTCATTTGTCCAAATCTCCAACCATATCCGAATCAACATAACCTCGTAGCTAAGTGTCCTTATCTCCAAAACATAAAATATGATCTGAGGTACCTTTCAAGTAGCGTAAAATCCACCGAACCATCTACGAATGAGATTTACCCGGATTACTCATAAATCTTCTCACAACTCCCACTGCATGAGCAATATTCGGACGAGTACAAACCATGGCATACATGAGATTCCCAATTATTGATGAATACAGAACACCCTTCATTTCTTCTTCCTCTTCTTGAGTTTTAGGACACATAGTTGAAGATAAGCGAAAGTGATTAACCAATGGAGTACTAACGGGCTTGGCATTCGTCATATTGAACCTATCCAAAAATTTGGAAATGTATTTTTCTTGAGACAATCTAATTTCTCTTTTGTGTCTACCCCTGATTACTAACATCCCAAGAATCCTCTTCGCTGCCCCTAAATTTTTCATGGTAAAATGTTGAGCCAAATGTTGCTTCAATTCACGAACTATCCTCACACTAGTGCCAGCAACTAGCATATCATCAACATAAAAAAAAAGTATGACAAATTCACCATTAGCAAGCTTCTTATAGTAAACACACGAGTTTAAGTCACAATGAGCAAAATGTTGTTGAGTCATGAAGCTATCAAATTTAAGATACCACTGCCTCGAGGCTTGCTTGAGCCTATACAAACTCTACTTCAATCTGCATTATAGATGCTCCTAACCCTATTGAGAAAAAACTTTAGGCTACTCCATGTATAACTCTTCCACAATATCTCCATGAAGAAACACTATTTTGACGTCTAGTTGCTCAAGTTCAAGATCCCAAATAGCTGCCACGCCCAACATAGCACAAATTGTTTTCATTTTAACAACTAGTGAGAATTTCATTAAAATCAATCCCCTTTTTCTGATCAAATCCTTTTACTACCAATCTGGCCCTGTAACGTTTATGACCTCCATCTTCTTTCAATCGATACACCCATTTATTCTTTAGAGGTTTTTGATTTGGTGGAAGAGTAACCAAATCCCATGTATCATTTGTTTTCAATGACACCATTTCAACTTGCATTGCCTCCATCCACTTCATTGAGTTTTCATCTTTACAAGCTTGTTTAAAAGTTGTAGGCTCTGACTGATCGACAGTAGCTCATAGTCATCATATTTTGTTGGACGCCTTTTCTCTCGAGTAGATGTTTTTAACTGAGGAGCCTATTCTTGCAAATTTGTGTCTTCCAAATTCAGTCTTTGTAATTGATGTTGAACTCCTCCTAAATCAAATTGTAAATTTCCCCTTTCCTATACATATTCTCCAATATTCTACCTCTGTCCTCTAGTCGCCTATGGCAAAAAATTGCCCTGTATTTGTACATTTCTCTATTGTTCATTTCCTTGTACCAAATTCCTTGAATTTCCTGGCACATAGTTAATAGTTGTCATTGGTTGTGACATGACATAGTTTGTAGAAAAATTTGTAAAGGCTGTGTTAGATTTTGAAGAGGCGGCGATGACCATAGACCAATCTGCGTTGAACATTGAGAGGGTTGCACATGACATATGGAGACTTATGAACTATGAAGAGAGACACCACTAGTAGATGACTGTGCAACACTCCCCAAGTTTTTCCTTTGATCTTCCAAAAGAGGGTGTGAAGGATCATTTAAAGGTTGCTCAAACAAATTTGAAGGCAACGTAGGAACAAAGGATGACTACGCATCAACTGTAGATGGTTGCACGTAAGTATGAGGGGTGCCAAAACTCAAATGTTGCATAAGAACATGTGGAGGCAACGCATTACCTAATGGAGGTTGCACAAGAATATTAGGAGGGACGCCAATCCTTGAATGGTGCGCACAAACATTGGAAGGCAGGGGAGGCACTGTTGAAGGCTGTGAGGAAATTATTGTATGATGTGTACCAATAGAAGGAGGCTGCAAACTTGCATTTAGAGGCTGCGAATTAACAGAGGAAATAAATCCTTGTGTATTTGCGATATGTGTGCCATTATCAAACATATCAACCTCAATAAATTCATTCAAAGACGGCCTCTATTTTTAGAAACTTGGGAAAACTTTTTCATTAAAAACATCTCGATTATGGGTAATTTTTTTTGCAATTAGATCCCAAAGCCTAAATCCAAATTGATCCTCACCATATCCAAGAAATATACATCTATTTGATTTGGGATCGAGTTTTGTTCGCTGCTCCTTAGGAATATGCACAAAGGCTTCACACCCAAAAACACGAATATGATTGTAAGAAATTATTTTCTCAAGCCATCTTTCCTCCAAGATATCGAAATCCAATCGAGATGAAGGAGCTCGATTAATCAAATACACTGATGTATTAAAACCTTCCACCCAAAATTCTTTCCCTAATCCAACATTAGAGAGCATACAACAAGCTCTCTCAAGAATCGTGTGATTCAACCTCTGAACTACACCATTTTCCTGAGGGGTGAATGAAACCACTTTAATTTGACGAATACCTATTGATGGCGGTTTTGGCACCACAACAATGCAAGCAAAATATTGCTATTTTGCTTCTCCTGAAAGAGAAAGGCAACACATGGATGCCTTAGCTCCCAAGGTCTTTGTAGTTGGGTCTCAACTGTACTGATGTTACTCAGTAGTCAATGCAACAGTAATATTCAAGGGGTCTACTGGTGTTAAGCTTCTGGATTGTTTTAAGATCAAGCATGAAATAAAATCTACTCTAACAGGGGTTTTTTAAAGAAATATAAAAAGATAAGTCATAGTTTTGAAACAGAAAAGAACAATAGTTCATCCAACCTTAACTAGACTTGTTAACTTCAACGAATTATAAACTAAAACTGTAGAACAAGATGAGCTTGTGATTGACACACAACTTCTTTCATTCACAGTGCTAATTCGCATAACAGATTTTTAATTATTATTAAAATAAAACACAAAATAATATCTCATCCCTTGAAGACTTCACAAATCAAACGATCAATTTAAGACAAATATCATTCAGGAACACAACATGAAGTAGATTAAACTCTGATTGCTTCTACTATTATTAAAACAGATAAACAATATTTACAAGGCTGGCACAATCACTAGTGTACATAGAATCTGTGGCTCCATATTGTTTCCAACTACACTAAGAAAACTCAGAAAATACATTACAGTCTATACTGAAATCTTACTGCTAACCAAGAAGACAAGAGAAGCTCCCATTACTGAGAATTGAGATACAACTCTATCTTCTTCTGTTAACTCACTAACTCCCAACAGTTCTAACTCTAAAATGGTTCTCAATCTAAAAGTTATCTAAATCTAGAAGTTCTAATCTAGAAGTGCTCTATCTACTTTTTTCTCTCTCTCTCTAACCTTTACAAAGAGGCAAGAATGCCTTATATATAGAATGCATCAAAAGAATGCGTTGTCCCCCCTGTATTAGGGTTTACAAAATATACGCATTCAGGAGAGTCGGCCCTTAGATCTTTCTCAGGAAAGTCAAAACTGCATTCAATATGAATTCATGTTGTCCCTGCTGATGAAGGATTCCTACTCGCAAGAGAAGTCTTTTTAGATCTTTTGACAACTGCAACATTAACTTTCCTATGTGCATGTCCATCTTTGAACTCTGTTGGGGCGCCTTGAATGCTCAGAATATCCTCATTAATAATGATCTGTCTTCTGTCAGTGGTCGCCACAGGTGTCCCTCTGAGTCACAATTTCTTCCTTCCTTCGGCCTTTCTTTCTGTTTTGGGACTTCTCTGTAGGTTGACCATTCTTTTGGAAACGCCATCGGGGCTTCTTGCAGATCTGAACATTTTGCCCAAGCTAATCCATCGCCACCTGTTTCTTAGAAAGAGTCCATCTAGTTTGCATTATGTTGGCCTTCTTTCCCAGAAATAATTAATCGATCAAAAGGACTGATGAATCACTCTTTGGCTTCTTCTGATTGGTCGGGCGTACGCCAAGCGAGCTCCTCAGGCGGTCAAAGTTGGTTTGATCAACATCGCATGTCGGTGAGACACCATCGGTGTCTCCCTGATACGATCTCATCCTTTAGCAGTCATCGAGGTAACATGGGACATTCGGTGAGACCCTTCGGTGAGCTATGGGAGTCATACCGAGCTCCAAAATAACATCAGCAAGATAGCCGCTTGTCGGTAAGACATCACAGCGATGATATCCCTCTCTCTGGCTTGGAGTTCGTTTTCCTTTCGGAAAGACTTCTTAATCGGCCCAAGGTCATGGTGATCCCCCATGGTTATATCGATATCTATTTTTCATTTGTGAACCTACCGCTATCGGCAAGACTTTAGCCTATCGACAAGACCACATGGCGAAGTCCTCGTTTTCTTTGGAGTCTCCCCAACATTCTCCTTATCCCATGGTGGGCTGACTTCATTGTTTCGGTGTGACACTGGCAAGTCGGCGAGACATTTCACCGAAGGCCAAATCTTTGGGCGAGCTTCCTTGTGTCGGTGAGACTTCATTGGGTCGGGGAGACCTTATCCTGAGCTCCTATTCTCTTACCGAGCCCTCCTTTCTGTCGGCGAGACCATCACTCGTCGCTATGACCTTACAGCGACGTCCTTCATTCTCTCGGAGTCTTCTCGACTTCTTCTTGTCCTCAACGAGCCCCAGCCTTCTTGTTTCGATGTGACCTTCGCCCTTCGCTAAGACCTCGGGGTGAAAGAATGATCCTTTGGTGAGATATACTGTCGCCAAAACCTCGTTGTAGTCATACCAAAGTGCTTTCTCTCGCCCCAAATGTGTCGCTGAGACTCCTACGTTTCGCTGAGACCTCTTGGCGCATGCCTTTCCTCTCCGCGAGCTCCTTTTCCTTTGCTAAGACACCCTGGAGTTGCCCAGACATTTCGCCAAGTGCCCTTTATTCTTCTGGAGTCTCCCCAATTTCCTTTGCTCTGGTGAGCTCGACCTTTTCAGCGTGACCTCACCTTTTCGGCTAGACATTATGCTGAAGGGATCACCTTTGGCGACCCTTTCATTTCGTTGAGACCTTTCTGCAATCATGCCGACATGGGCTCCTTCATTTCACATACGTCATTGTAGTATCCTCTTGTAGGGGAGATGTCCTGCAGACATCTTATGTCTCGGCGAAAGCCTTCATAAATCCATTTTGTCGTCGTGACATATCTCATCGGCGAGACATTGTGCCGAACACCCACACTCTCTCCGAAGACACCTTTGTCGACGAGACTGCACCCACTCGCTGAGACCTCTTAGAGGGCTCCAACTGCTACGCCGATGCCTCTTCATTTCGCTAAGACTCATGCCTTTCGGCCAGACATTACACCGAAAGTTTTATCCTTCGCCGAATGCAACTCCCTTCGGTAAGACCCTAAGATTTCACTGAGACTTCTTAGCGAAGAAGTTGACTTCCGCCGAAGGGATAACTCGTTGTGTGGTAGTCAGTGAGACGCTAGGCCTTCGCCAAGACCCTATCCCGAACTCAATATCTTCCACCGACACGCCCTTTTCCTGCCACTTGTCGGTGAGACCAAAAGACTTCGCCAAGACCATGTGCCAAAGCAGATGACTCCCGCCGAAGTGTTAGACCTCCTTTTCATTAGTCGGTGAGACATCGTACACTTGCCGAGACGTCGTGGCAGGGAGTAAACCCTATGCCAATAGAGGAAACCCCAAAGTCGCCAAGACCATGAATGATGTCTTGGCGATAGACGCCCGTATATGATTTATGATTGCCAATGTATGAATCTTTTGATGCCAGTCGGCAGGACTTTGAGATTTCGCCAAGACCACCCCCCGAAGGGAAAACTCATGCCAATAGAAAATTCCTTTTCGCCAGGACGATGACCTTAGTTCTACCGATAGATGCCTGTATGTAAATTCTGCTCGCTGTGACATCTCCGGGGTCTTGCCGACTGTTGCCTTAGCTAATTTCCATGACCAACTAGACTGGGGAATGCATTCCAGCTGAGCTCTCTTGACAAATACCGTCTTGCATGTGATTTAATCCTACATTCAACGAAGAAAACCATAATGAAGATCACAAGGACAAAAGTTAAATAATCAAAAACACCATTGAAACGAATCCCATGCCAGTAGGGTGCAGTTAAATTTTCAAACAAAATGATCATAAGCAGTTTGGGTTTCAGGTCAGCCCGCAGAATCAAAGCCAGGGAGGAATCCTGGAGAATTCCGAGTCAGGCGGATTCTAGCGGAATAGACATGAAACACCCGTTAGAAACCCAATCCGATCATTATCAAACCTGGAACAACACGTGAGATCCTCAAAAATAGCATAAAGGAAACATAAAATGCATCATTATTCATTAGCTAGTCCTGTTATTGCAAACTTCTCCACACTTCCTCAAATTCCAGAGAAATCCGCGTAGGCTAGAAAACTGTGAAAAAGAAGACATTCTGGCAAACCCGGAACAAACAAGGAACAACGGATTTCGGGAAATCCGGTCCCGAAGGAAATCCGCAAAAAAGATAGCACCTAGCCGGAGTTCGAGCGGGATCCGGGAAAATCCGAATGGGGTGGAAAATCCCGAACCCAAGAGAAAACCCGAATTCCAAGTAAGGAAAAACCAAAAACCAAAGGCAAAGAAAGGAAAAGAAAGGGGGACCCGTTTTGTTCCAACTCAAAAGGGGTGGTTATGCAAGGCATAACAATACCATTATCTACACAAAAGGTGCCAAATTTTGAAGAGTAAAACTCTCCACCATTATTTGTTAGGAGGCATTAAATTTTGTGCCCAATTTTATTTTGAACCATAGCCTTAAAAGTTTTAAATTTTGAAAACACCTTTGATTTTTTATTCAACATATAAATCCAAACTTTATGAGTGCAATCATCATGAAAAGTAACAAAATAATTAGTACCTCCAAAGGAGGTTACTTTTGTGGGACCGAAAACATCTGAGTGCACGAGCTCCAAATGTGTGGACTTCCTCTCATGACCAATCTTCAAAAAGTTGGTTCTAGTCTATTTGCCATAAAGGCAATGCTCACATAACTCTAGATCAACTAATTTTAGGCCAGGAAGTTGATCCCTTTGAAGCATGACTTCAAGTCCCCTTTTGCTCATATGTACAAGCCTCTTATGCCAAAGCTCTGAACTACTGTCCACAACCATCATTGCAACTCCCACTTCACCATTGCACTCTAAAACTTAAAGATTACCCAATTTGTTCCCCTTTGCAATCACCAAGACACCTTTGGTTACTTTCCAAGTATCTAAAGAAAAATTCACATTACAGCCTTGAACAATAAGTTGGCTCACTGATATTAAATTGCATTTTAGTGTAGGAACATGTCTCACATCTTTCAAAATCCATTTATTTCCATTTTTCAAAGACAATATCACATCACTTTTCCCTAATATTTCACATTCTTATTATCTCCAAAAAACACTCTACCAAACTTATCTTCTTGGTAGTTTGTGAAAGCACCTTGGCAAGGAGTAGCATGGAAAGAGACACCAAAATTGAGCACCCACGAGTCTGTAGTAGTGTCACTCGCTGATAAAACCAAAACACCATCATCTTTATCATATGCAGTGTTTACTTCATTATTGCTCACATTGTTTTGTGCCTTTTTGTAATTCTAACAATTCTTCTAAGTTGTGTGGCCTGGTTTCCCACAAAATCAACAAGCACCATTTATGCCCCTGGGCTTTGACTTTGGAGTAGATTTGGGCCTCCTTTTGTTATTATTTCTACCTCTATCTTGACTCCTTCCCCTATTGTTAGTGCTTACAGTAGTCAAAGCATCACCGAATGAGGGCTATTGATTTTTTTCTCATGTCTTCACTGAGAAGTGTGGCTCAACATCATCAAATTTTAATTTACTTTTGGAAACCACTGAAGTGCTAACTGCCATCACAACCCCTTCCTAGCTATTCGGTAAAGAACATAATAACAAAATTGCCTTAATTTCATCATCTAAATTGATACCCACTAAAATCAATTAGGTGACCAAGGTGTTGAATTCATTGAGGTGATTTGACATAATCCCACCTTCTCTCATTTTCAAATTGTATAACTTTTTCACAATGAATACCTTGTTTGATGCCAATGCCATCTCGTACATGTTGACGAGTTTCTCCCAAAGCTTTTTTGTTGTCTTCTCAACTGAAACATTGAATAGCACGTTGTTGGACAACAAAAGAAAAATAGTTGTGCTTGCTTTTTATCCATTTTCTCCCACTCTTCGTCCGACATTGAACCTTTTCATTTGGTTTTTCCAATTATGTGAGTGAGAGATCCTGCTTAACCAGTAGTGATCCCATCTGAACCTTCCACAAGCTGAAGTTCTACACTACAAACTTCTCAATCTTCCATTTTTCTGCGTCATCCATACTTCTGGAAATTCTTCATCAATTTCCAAAAAAAAAGGTTTCAACATCAAGCTTCTTCACTAGGCTCTGATACCAATTGAAGATGGAATTTTTGTTGAATAAATGAAAAGAAAAGATTGCAGAAAGTAAAAAAAATTAAAAGACCCAAATACACAGACAAAAAGACACATAATTTTTGTAATGGCTCACCAACTGGCTACATCCACTTTCAGCAAGGAAAATCTTTATTTATTCTGTATTTCCAATACACAATATGCTACAACCTAAAACCAACTTCATTAAGAGAGTTTTTACTTTTTACAAGCTTTAATAAAAGCATCCCTTCAAGAAAAGGAAGGCCAAGAGACATCGAATGAAACAACCAAGAAGACTGTTGGGATTCACCAAGCCAACAGATACTACAAAATTCCATAGACAACATAATCCAAGTAAATTGGTGGGCTACATTCCCACATAAGAAAGAGAATCATCTCAAGCAAGTGAAAGGATCTTTCCAAAGCATGCATGCAAGTATATTAAATTGAAAAAAGAAAAAGAAAAATCAACATTAAAAATCCTATTAAAAGTGTAAATGGAAAGGTAAAAAGAATACTAGTGTTTTGCATAATTGTAAAGATCCCAAACATCATTATAGCCATTGTTTTATTAATAGGTATATTATTGCAAAGTTTTAGAAGTTGCATACATAATTGCATCCTAAGAATCATTCCAAGGAGTTATCTAAGAAGTCCATGGCATCTTTCCAAGACAAAGAAGAAACAAAAATAGAGGATAATTTAGATGAAGGTTAGAGATTGGTGTGTAGAACTACCAATGCGATTCGAAAGAACAAGAAGATATGAGTAAACTATTCCATCTCAAAATCCAAGTCAAGAAGACAAAAGCTAAATATGCTTGTAGATACTAGATCTCAATTTTGATTTTAAATAAAGTTGTTATGTATGGTTTAAAAAGATATGATCATCCTTACCCATATTCTTTGGGTTGGGTGAAGAGGGACGTAGAGATCCAAATAATTAAAAAAACACAAGTTCAAATTTGGTATTAGCCCACAGTCTACTGATGAAAATTAGAAAGTGTGGTCCCCCTTGATGCATTGATGATCTGTATAGGATCTAGACTAGATTGCAGTTTAAATGTTTAAACTTTTACAATGCTTTACAATGATTATTCCAAGTTAATTAAAACGAAATTAACTTAAGGAAATAACAGAATGAAAGTAATATCAAGGTGATCATAACAGAAAAAGGAAATGAGAGACAGAAAGAGAGAAAAAGAGAAGTGCAAACAGTGTTTGATTTCGGAGTTCGTCACGAGAGTGACTACGTCTCCGGGTCCACTCCAATAGAGTGTGACCGATCCGATTAATCTCCAAATCAATTACAGAAGCACCGCCATTCTCCAAGCATTTCGGCAGCGTAACGATGCTCTGATATGCAAGAATGGTTTGAAGAACTCTCCAACAAGACCTCTCTTTTGACGCCTCAGCATTAGGACTTCATCACCTGAAAGAAAAAAACTTAATACAACTCTCACCCCAAGCCCCCTTTTATACAAATAATTTGCTCAATTTGGCTCTCAACCAATTGATTTGCAAATATTCACCTTATCTCTCCAAATTACAAATCATATTTTCAAAAATCCCATAATCCCTCCATTTACATAATAGATCTTTGAAAATCTCCTTTTTTTTTAGTATAAAAATCTATAATAAAATTCCCCTTAATTATTCTAATCCCCCAAATTAATTTTAGCCCTTTAATCTTCTTATTTCCGGGCTTTGGAGGTTTTGGAGGTTTTTGATTTATTACTTTGAATAGGGAGTTTGTTTAATTTTTATAAATTAGGGGGTTTGTTTTAATTTCATAGATATTCGGTTTTAAAAAGCTAACAAAAACAACTGATATCCCTATATATTTGGAAGCCATACGATGGCTCGTTGGTGGCATTATATTTTTGGAGCCAGCCTGTTCGGGGTTCCAAACCCGCCGGCTGGCTTTATAACAACAAACAAATCTGTTTGTTTTAACAAAACAATCCGCCGAGAGAATATAGCTAGCGGCAGGTATGTGGTCTATCGGTAAACCGGCCAGATAGGAGGGCACAGGTTGTGGGTTCAACCCCAGCCAACAGAAATTTTAAACAAACAACGAACTTGTAGGTTGTCAATGCCGAGGCAGGAGAAGGAACAAGTGTCGCTCTAACAGACTGCCGCGTGGCAGAATGCAGTTGGCTGGAAACAAACACGGAAATGCCACATGTCAACAACCCATTTGACGCGGTGCTGACTCATAGCCAACTGTCGCTGATGTGTATGCTGACTCACTGCTGACGTGGAAGCCGACGTGGATAACAGCTGTGCAGCTGACAAACCGCCACGTGTCGTTCTACCATTCGCCGTCCAAACTGACTCATCTGCTGACGGAGACTGCCACATCGACGCTGACGAGGATAAATCGTACACTGACTGTGCGCAGACGCTGATGTGGCATGCTGACTGGACTGACACCTGTGTAGCTGACTCACGTACGGAATGCTGACAAGGATGCCACGAAGGATGTACGGACAGACACGTGTCTACTTATAATTCGCCGACACGCTGCGTCACCTGCCACATCAACTGTGCCACGTCGGCATGTACAGACTGTACGGACTGCCATGTGTCAGCTTCCGATTGGTCCACTACGGATTTCGTACGGACTGCTGACGTCAGCTGTATGGATGATGACGTCATCCCTGTGCCTTCAGTCCACAAGTCAAACCTGAAACTTTGACCAGCTGTATCTTGAGCCTCCGATGTCGGATTTCAACGAAATGAACACCCGAATCGTCGATCGCGATGCTGGTTTCATTGATTTAGCGATGCCATTTTCACGGATGCCCCTGATTCCGGTTTGACCAAAGGTTTGACGGGCCATTCTGCGTGCGGACTCCTTTTCACTCCGTTCGAGTTGCGTTGGAACCGGGACCTGAGCTCTTTCGATGGTGCGATTTTGGAGAAAAACGAAGACACTTCAATTTCCACTGAAAAATGTCCACCGAATCAGGCCTCCCCACTGAAGACCTTTTGGACCTCCAAAAGTGGCATTTATTCTGACAATAAGTGAGGACTTGGCCTCCCCACTTGTCCTGTATCTTCTGTACATCTGAATACCTGGCTCACAAGTACAATCAAGACTGCAACAAGATTGTTGAACATAAACATAACTTTATCACTTCCATAAGCATCTACATCCAATGTTGTAGCCACTAACCAACAAAAATTGACTAGCATCAAGCTGAACATCAATGCATAAATGAAAGAAATTAAGTCAACAACAATTCGATCCTTTACAACAGGAACATTTTTACCCAAGAATTCATCAATGCTTTCAATCATCTTTTTCCCATGCTGTACTGCAAGTGCATCGTGCAACATCTGACCCTGGTTAGCTACTCCAAGTTCATGTGTAGAACCACCTGTACTGACAGACATAAGAGTTAACTCTTTACTTGCATTAATTACCCTCTTTAACTGCCCCGTGTTTGCAAAAGATTGATCAGTCTTAATCCTGTGAGAATGTACAATATATTGAATGCCATCTTTAAATAAGTGATAATGATTTTGTTGCCTGTAGAAGATTGCTTTCCTGTCATATAAGTAAGGGCTACCAAGCACTATCCCACAGATATCCAGTGGAACTACATCAAATTGTACTTCATCCGCAAATTTACTAGTAATTGTGAACCTTAAGGTGCATTGTCTTTTTACTTGCAACTTATCATTTTCACAAATCCAACCTAGTGGATAAGGTTTCTTATGTGGTGTAGTTCTTAATCCCAAGTTCTTTACAACACTTTCTGAAATTAAATTCACCTGAGATCCACTATCTATGAGTGCATCAATTTTACTGTTCTTAGCCATAACCCTTAAATGGAAAAGCTCATTCCTTTTTACATCTTCAGAGATATCATTAACTGTAGAAGAAGAAGCACAACTAGCAACATAAACACCAGAAATAGGAGCTTTACCTTTTAGACCCATAGCTGTTATCTTAGTCTCATCATCTGAATCTGAACCAAGATCCATAACAACATTCATGGCTTTCTCCTTACCCTTCTGTTTCTGATTACGTCTTTGAGCCCACTTAGGCTTCAATTCGGGATGTAACTTCCAGCAGTGATTTTCATCATGACCTTCCTTGTCACAATGAGTGCAAGAAAGTTTCTCATCCTTCTTGATTGTAGCTGCCTTCTTTCCTTTCCCTGTCTCTGCATTCTTAGAAGATTTCTTTACATCATTATCAAACTTGTCAATGAAAGATCCTTTACCCCTTGACTCTAAGTGTGTTGCTTGAACAGACACTTCATCCAAGTTACAAGGGTTCAAAACCAGGATAGAATGCCTAAGGTAGGAATGTAGACCTCCTATGTACTTCAACAACGTGTCTTGGGTATACAAAGGAACATTCAAAGCAATAGCCCTTTTCCTGAATTCATGGGTGTACTCTTGGACAGTTTGACCTTTCCCTTGCCTAAACATTTGCCAATCCATCATTAATTGCTGCATATGTCCTAAGGGATAAAACTGCTTCTTAAGTGCATTAATAAATTCTGCCCAAGTTAAACTAACTCTACCATGTTGTGAAACTTCTGCCTTAGACTTACTCTCCCACCAAGTTAAGGCTGTACCTCCTAAACGAAGAGTAGCTAATTGGATCCTATCAACATCATCTAATAGGTTCTGGACTCTACAATATACCTCAATTTGTTGAATCCAATCATCCAATTTTTCAGCATTAAGTTCACCACAATATTTAGGTAAATCAAATTTTACATCCAATTTAATTTTAGGTTTATACCCACTCTTGAAAGGATTAGAAGAAATAGAATGAGGAGAAGATGGAGAAGAAGGAGAAGGAGAAGAGGGAGGAGAAGAAGAAAAGGGATGATCTGGTTTCTTGCCACCATCTCTATGTTGTTCCTCTTTCTTGTCTTTGCGATCTTCTTGCTTCGACGAACCTTCTTCACGTGCCTTCCGTTCTTGTCTCTCCTGAAAAAGAATGTCCACCTTTGCCTTCATCTCAAGGAATGCTTTCCGAAACTCCTGCTCACTGATTTCTTCAGCAACCTCCAGTCCAGAAACTGACATCTTTGGAAATGATCTTCGCTTCCCGATTTCAGGATCAAATTCTTCGAGCTTGCCTTCACCCTTCTGAATCCTGGATCTCGTTAGCATTCAAAAAAACAATAACTGCAATAATAGCCAACTAGGCTCTGATACCAACTTGATCTGTATAGGATCTAGACTAGATTGCAGTTTAAATGTTTAAACTTTTACAATGCTTTACAATGATTATTCCAAGTTAATTAAAACGAAATTAACTTAAGGAAATAACAGAATGAAAGTAATATCAAGGTGATCATAACAGAAAGAAGGAAATGAGAGACAGAAAGAGAGAAAAAGAGAAGTGCAAACAGTGTTTGATTTCGGAGTTCGTCACGAGAGTGACTACGTCTCCGGGTCCACTCCAATAGAGTGTGATCGATCTGATTAATCTCCAAATCAATTACAGAAGCACCGCCATTCTCCAAGCATTTCGGTAGCGTAACGACGCTCTGATATGCAAGAATGGTTTGAAGAACTCTCCAACAAGACCTCTCTTTTGACGCCTCAGCATTAGGACTTCATCACCTGAAAGAAAAAAACTTAATACAACTCTCAACCCAAGCCCCCTTTTTATACAAATAATTTGCTCAATTTGGCTCTCAACCAATTGATTTGCAAATATTCACCTTATCTCTCCAAATTACAAATCATATTTTCAAAAATCCCATAATCCCTCCATTTACATAATAGATCTTTGAAAATCTCTTTTTTTTGAGTATAAAAATCTATAATAAAATTCCCCTTAATTATTCTAATCCCCCAAATTAATTTTAGCCCTTTAATCTTCTTATTTCCGAGCTTTGGAGGTTTTGGAGGTTTTTGATTTATTACTTTGAATAGGGAGTTTGTTTAATTTTTATAAATTAGGGGGTTTGTTTTAATTTCATAGATATTCGGTTTTAAAAAGCTAACAAAAACAACTGATATCCCTATATATTTGGAAGCCATACGATGGCTCGTTGGTGGCATTATATTTTTGGAGCCGGCCGGTTCGGGGTTCCAAACCCGCCGGCTGGCTTTTTAACAACAAACAAATCTGTTTATTTTAACAAAACAATCCGCCGAGAGAATATAGCTAGCGGCAGGTATGTGGTCTATCGGTAAACCGGCCGGATAGGAGGGCACAGGTTGTGGGTTCAACCCCAGCCAACAGAAATTTTAAACAAACAACGAACTTGTAGGCTGTCAATGCCGAGGCAGGAGAAGGAACAAGTGTCGCTCTAACAGACTGTCGCGTGGCAGAATGCAGTTGGCTGGAAACAAACACGGAAATGCCACCTGTCAACAACCCATTTGACGCGGTGCTGACTCATAGCCAACTGTCGCTGATGTGTATGCTGACTCACTACTGACGTGGAAGCCGACGTGGATAACAGTTGTGCAGCTGACAAACTGCCACGTGTCGTTCTACCATTCGCCGTCCAAACTGACTCATCTGCTGACGGAGACTGCCACATCGACGCTGACGAGGATAAATCGTATGCTGACTGTGCGCAGACGCTGATGTGGCATGCTGACTGGACTGACACCTGTGTAGCTGACTCACGTACGGAATGCTGACAAGGATGCCACGAAGGATGTACGGACAGACACGTGTCTACTTATAATTCGCCGACGATGCTGACGTCACCTGCCACATCACTGTGCCACGTCGGCATGTACGGACTGTACGGACTGCCATGTGTCAGCTTCCGATTGGTCCACTGCGGATTTCGTACGGACTGCTGATGTCAGCTGTACAGATGATGACGTCATCTCTGTGCCTTCAGTCCACAAGTCAAACCTGAAACTTTGACCAACTGTATCTTGAGCCTCCGATGTCGGATTTCAACGAAACGAACACCGTCGGAATCGTCTCGACGAGCTCTTCGCGATGACGCTGGTTTCATTGATTTTTGACGATGCCATTTTTTTCCGCTACTGGATGCCCTCTGATTCCAGTTTGACCAAAGGTTTGACTGGCCATAACTCGTGCAAACGGACTCCTTTTCACTCCGTTCGAGTTGTGTTGGAACCAGGACGCTGAGCTCTTTCTGATGGTGCAGATTTTGGAGAAAAATGAGACACTTCAATTTCCACTGAAAAATGTCCACCGGATCAATTGATGTAATATTTGAAAGCCATTAATTATGGGCCAACATATACAAATGAATCAAGGATGTTAAGTATATCATCAAGGAACATCAAATCAATCCCAATTCTGCCATGGTAAGTTGCCAAACAAGCCTTTACACCTACTCAAGAAAATAAGCAATTTTGTTTACCCCTTTCAAAAGATGACAAAAAGGATGGGCCACAAATCTCTATAACTAATAGTGCTAGCAAAACATTGAAGCAGTTGGATAACTTGCTAGGGCCTTTTTAATAAATATTCCAAACTCCTAAAGTTTTGCCACTAAAAAGAGAGGTAGAACATTGCTTCCTAAATTGTTATTTCCTAACGTTGGCTTGCACAAATAATCACTTTTGGAAAGTAATGATGGAAAGAAACAACCTTAAGAGTTGTTAGAAAAAAGGGTCACTCAACTAGTGTAATAACCCATCCTTCATTTTTTCCACAAATTTTTACCCGTTAGCATTAGATGAAAAGCAATGATAAGCAATTGTATAAGCAACCCTTCACTTTCTGATCACCCAGATCCCAATGTGGGCAAGGTGAGAGCATACAATGGAAAGGGAATCTTGCAATATTGAAACAACAAGCTAATTGGAATGAACACCTTCCACCTTCCACAATTTTTTATGACAATGATCAAGATTCATCCAAAAATGATCAAGTTGACAATGCCTCTACATCATCTAATGATTTAGAGGACATATCTCAAGAATTTATTCCAAAGAATGATCAACATCTTTCACCAAAGTCTAGCAATGATCCTTTCCAATACATATTGACATCCTTTGACCTCATGGTTTCAGATATTGAAGGAATCCTCAACTCAACACTTGATCCAAATCCACTCAAAGATCAAGAGGATATTGAGCCACTTCCCATGCCTAATGAAGGTATCCAAGAACGCTTTGTAAGCAATCCATCCTTTGACCCATATAAAAAATTTGGTCCAAAGCATGTTGAAAGCAATTATAAAATTAATCAAGATCAAGAATCTGTATTTCCAAAATGCTACAATGATCTAATGGGTATTCTCCAATCTATACAAGATGTCGCAAATGATGATCATATCCATATAGCACATACTCCTCCATCTACCCATAAGGTAATTTCTTTGGATGGACACGTAGTTGATCTTCATTCAAAACAGTATTCCTTTACTCTTAACATTATTACACAAGAACAAGAGGCTATTGATGCCCACAGTCAGCCTGAGTTGTCAACATCAGGATCAAATATATCCCAAATTTAGATTGAGTACATCATGTATGAAGATATCTAGCATTATCCACTCAAGGAAATAGGTCAGACCAAATAGTATATTCCAAAGTCAATAGAGCAGCAAATTGAAATAACATCATCTGTAGGGGTCATTTATCAAAGAATGCTTACTAAACAAAACATCTCAAAATAGGAAGAATCAAAACATGAAGGTACTATTTCCACAATACTGGGGGCAACTTCATCTCAAGCAAACGTCAACATAGGGAGCACACAAAATCCTTATGATGAAATCAATTCCAATATTACAACCAACCATGCCACAAATCTTCATCCACCCATCACCCAAAGATCAAGAGGATATTGATCCAACACTTGATCCAAATCCACTCAAAGATCAAGAGGATATTGAGCCACTTCCCATACCTAATGAAGGTATCCAAGAACCCTTTGTAAGGAATCCATCATTTAAACCATATCAAGAACTTGATCCAAAGCATGTTGAAATCAATTCCAAAATTAATCAAGATCAAGAATTCATGGGTAAACCCACAAAACTAGTTTACAATTCCATTGATGAAGGAAAAATGCATTTTCAGATGGAAAACACTTTAGGGGGTTCACTAAAACCCCCCCTTCTAGTGCACCCCCCTTTAATGGGTTTTATTTTTTAATTGCATTAAAGGGGGGTTCGCTAGAAGGGGGGTTCAAGCGAACCTTGGTTCACTAGAACCCCCCTTTCCCCCCTTCTCCCCCTCTGGCACCAAAAATCTCCAAAAGTTTTCCCTTCAAAGCTCAAGTTGAGGATGAAAATGGAGGAGACTTCATAGACCCAATTGGATGATGGTAGTCCTCAAAATGAGCTATCCAACGAATATAATTTTAATATGTTTTTTTTTATTATGTATTTTTTTTTTAGTTTGATTAAGCATAGGTTTTTCACCGAAAATCAAGTTCTTTGTTCTACACATGTGGAAAAAATAGTAGATTATCAAAATAAAATTTTGAAAAATATGTGCAGACTAGGTATTGATGTCCTTGATCTAGTAAAAAATAATAATTTTGATACATACAAAAAAAGTTATGTTGTATACGGTCCTCCTATGTCTAAATTGTAATTGGTTTGACTTTAAAACTTGATTAAGGAAAAAATATTCAATAAAACACTATGAAACCAAATGAAAGGGTTAGATATCGTAGTTACAAATCTAAATTCTTAAAAAATAGAATTTTATCCTTTATAGAAAAAAAGTTATGTTGTATACGGTGAGCATCACTCCTTAAAAATGATGTTTACTAATAAAAACTAGTTTTTGAAGGAGATGGAAAAAAAAGTGCAATCTGATTCCAAAAAAAATGAAAAAAATATATTTAGAATCTACAAACAAAATGTCACAAATCACTAGTTTGCATCATCTTCAAATTCCTAACGGTTTAGCCACTATAGGTTCCCAAAAGTGAAGATTTAGTTAGAAAAAATCATATCAGTATCCAGTTTGGCCAAAAATTGTAAGCCAATATTGTGGGATCACCCTTGTATTTCCAAAATGCTACAATGATCTAATGGGTATTCTTCAATCTATACAAGATGTTGCAAATTATGATCATATCCATGTAGCACATACTCCTCCATCTACCCATGAGATGCTTTCTTTGGATGGACATGTAGATGATCTTCATTCATAAAAATATTTATTTACTCTCGACATTATTACACAAGAACAAGAGGTTATTGATCCCTACAGTCAGGCTAAGTTGTCAACATCAGGATCAAATATATCCCAAATTCAAATTGAGGACATCATGAATGAAGATATCCAACATTATCCACTCAAGGAAACAGGTCGGACCAAATAGTATATTCCAGAGTCAGTAGAGCAACAAATTGAAATAACATCATCTGCAGTGGTCATTTATCAAAGAATGCTTGCTAAACAGAACATCTCAAAACAGGCATAATCAAAACATGAAAGTACTACTTCCACAATACTGGGGGAAACTTCACCTCAAGCAAACATCAACATAGGGAGCACGAAGAATCCTTATGATGAAACCAATGCCAATACCACAACCAACCATGCTATGAATCTTCATCCACCCATCACCCCATCCACAAATTGGGACCAACACCAAAAGAAAGATTTGAATCAAAGCACGAAGAATGTTATCAAAGCAAAAGAAGTTGTGAAGCATAATGGAAAAATTAAATACAAATGGATACCAAAAAATACAAAGATAGACCATCCTTATCAAACTCCATCAGTCAAAGAAACTATGGGGAAAAATCAAAAAGGGAAATGTATCCATCAAATACATCCATAAATACAAAATCAGACTTCTCAAGCAACGTACAAAGTATATCAAGCAGTTGGTCCTAAATCCACGTATACTTCCATATCCACCCATCATTGCTCATCTTTCCAAGTTTGGAGAGTTAGAGGTTCCAAACTATCAACCAATCCATCTTTTGTTCCTAAACACACTCCACCATCCACTCCTCCATGCATGATATCCAATTCTCACATTGACCATGTAGTGGCAACCACCCTTCATCATAAGGATTCAGAATGCATTTTATTGTGATGTGTGCACAAAGGAAAATTTAACTTTGGTATCAACGAAGAAGAACAATTTTTTCAAAAATTGCATGTAAGTGCACGTATATTAGCAAAACAACTTCTTCAAGCAAGATATCGGTGGCACATTATGACATAAGTATCTACATCAACACCACCAGGTGGTTCAACATGAACTTAAAATATTTCACAAAAAAATCAAAAATCGTGAAACTAGTAAAGAGAAAAATCGTCCTCCAGTGAAAACCACTACGATGGCACTTTGGGAAAGTACCATGATGAAAACCTAGCAAACATGTGTCATGTGTAGAATCAATCATCTATGTGCGCTAGTTTAGGTGGAAGCATCTTATCTCATCCATAATAAATACAACATTCCATCCATCTTATCTATAATAAATCCATTCATCCATAAACCACTTATCCAATCCATTTAAATCTATCTACATCCATCTTCCAAATTATCTTGATCTTGACAAAAGTTTGATGTACACTTTACACTTGCTTATGTTAAAAATCTTGACATGTGTCATGGTCATTGATCCTATCCTACCCAACATTATCTGAGCCATGAAGCATTATCTAATGAAGCATCCTATATCCGAACTTGTTATCTTATCACAAGATAATCCTTGGCATCCTTTGCGTGCTTACCATGTTCATCCATCCATACATCTATCCAAGCATCCACCCATGGCATTCCATACATTTCTATACATTGGGAGAAAATATTTACATCTTGCTTTAGGAATAATTCTTGATCTATATCTTCCAACTTATGTGGTGATCCGAACATTGGAAAATGTGAAATCAAATTGGTCAAAGCATTTTTCAACAAAAATCCAAATCACTAGCCCATGGCACATTTTGATGAGAAGATGTTCCTTATCGAGCTTTATCTTTCATAAAAAAATCAATCCAAACAATCAATATCAATTGCATCTAATTTGCACTTCAATGTCACATCAAATCATTCAAACAAATTTTGTTCCCAACCGAGCTTCAAAATCTTGATCAATCAAATCCAATCAATCCATCATCATCTCAGGATATCCTTCCCAATCCTCATGTTGCTTAACACTATCCTTGAATTGTTGTGTATCGTCAACAATGTTATCATCATCAATCTATCAATCAGATCAATCAACCCTAACTTGATTTTCAACAAAATGCCAAAATAGTTCACTTGTATCATTTCACATATCCATATCCAAATCATTAGAATCATGCAGAAAATAAAAAAAATTCAAAACATCTTCAGAAAAATCCAAACAAAACATTCAAATCATATCAAAATTCCTAAACAGGTTAGAAAGTCAGAAAAAGTCAAAAACATGGTTGTCAAGCTACGTCATCTCTAGGCTTAAATGTAGGAAAACCCATCATTGATGAGCCCCCGAGACACAAAAACACAAAAAACATTCATAAATTTTAGAAAACACAAAAAAAAAAGACAACCTCATAACATTCCGAAAACACAAAAAATATTGAAATAAATTCCATAAAAACCCAAAACCACCCATCCCATTTCGCTTTCACTTGCAATAAATTTTCATCCATAATAAACTAATCATCACACTCACCCTTTCGTAAGACAAACAGAAAGCAAGTACAACAATAAGCAAAAGTAAAACCTTTAACCCTAAAAATCAAACTCTTGATCATTCTCAAACATGCCAATCGAGCCTTATATTAACGGCCTTTCAAACAAGCTATCAACTTGCCACCATCCACTAACATGTCTAAGATGCATCCTTCCTACAATGGGAATTACCTTTGGAAATCACTTTGGATACTTATCCTAAACAAAACACTTCCCTTTGGCTAGAGGTATGAAGAACTTTGGCTTATTTGTTCACTTGATTTTTCCTTATGATTTATCTTATTATGCCCATTTCAATGACCTCTCGATGATGTATATCAAAATGATTTAGAGAGAAAGGAATGGGGAATTGATCATTATCTTTCAT
Source organism: Sequoia sempervirens (assembly GCA_007258455.2). Classification (NCBI taxonomy): domain Eukaryota; kingdom Viridiplantae; phylum Streptophyta; class Pinopsida; order Cupressales; family Cupressaceae; genus Sequoia; species Sequoia sempervirens. Next base: position 96,922 of record VDFB02383736.1, on the reverse strand, counting down.
TTGTTATGCTTGTTGGATATTCTTGTAAAATAACCTTGGCGAATAGTTTCTTTGTTAGGTATGTATGGAAGGTGTTTTGGATAGCTTGTTGACTATTACATTGGGAGGTTATGCCTTTCTGTGTTTTGGTCCGAGATGTTCGAAGCATCTAAAGTGCATCCTAGCAAAGTTTATGTATGTTAGGTGTGAACAAGGATACTCCTATTTGTTTGTTGAGTCAAATTCCATCACACTAGATACCATGCCATCCTAGTTGTCTATACCTTGATGCATCGTATCTATGTGTTTTATCAAACATAAGGAAAGTTGTGTTGTTCGTATCCCAATCCCTGGATAAGCAAACCATCATCACTCATCACCATATCTAATAAAGTCTCGATGACTCGTGGACTTGTTGGACTTCTGAATCTTCTCGCCGTCAAGGATCCATCCATCTTATTCTTCTTATTCTTCTATCTTTACTAACATTTCTATCCAATTCTGTGTGATTTATCAAAATATACATGAGACTACCCATGGCCAATGATTGTTTATACATAATCAAATATGTCTACATCAGACTTCTGAGCTTTCTAGTCCTCTTTGAGCTGAACATTTGTTGAATTTTTATTGTGAGCTCGACCTAAAAATCAACATTTCCACTCGATCTCTCAAGGGGGTAGTGTAGCAACATAATTTCTTCCGTTGGGGCAATGGTGGGGCATCCAAAAAATAAAGAAAATTTTAAATTTTGATCTCAACAACAACATTGATCCTAAGAAGTGTCAATCTTTGAACCAATGTAATAGGTACCTTGCTTCAAAGAGGGGCAAAATGTAGACACTTAAATAGTCCTAATCGGTATTATGCACTTGAACCTGATTACTAACATCATTCTTCCTAAATCACTTCTACTCTAACCATTTGATTAAATAAATCTTGTTATTTAGTTCAAATTTATCAATTTCTACTATTAATTAAATAATGAAATTTATTGGATTAATTCATCCTCTGTTTACTAATGTTCATCCCATTTAATTAAATAAATCAAATTATTTAATTAAAACCCCTAAATTCCTCTCATTTGATTAAATACATCAAATTATTTAAAACAAATGTCACAAACCCCTAATCCATTTAAGTTGATTAATTATGAATTAGTTAACTTTAATCACATCTTAATCCTCATTACCTATTTCTCTAGCTTTTAACCTTACTAAGGTTAAATAAACTCATGATCAACTAACCAACTTGCACATGAAAATCATTTATTTTAAATAATTAATTAGCCTATTTTCCTCTCAAAGGAATATTCTTTGGAATATTCCTCTCAACCACCCATTCATTCAATTTCCCTCCAAAGGATTTTAAAGCCTCTTACAAGGTCTTAAATGCCTCTTACAAGGGAATTCAATTCCCCTTATATGCCATCTTGTCCCTCTTACATCTCAACCATATTCATTCAATTCTCTTACATTCCTACATGCCTTAACTCTTCACATCTTTCAAAATATGCTCCACACACATCCCCATGGATTTCAATAGCCTTGTGACAAGTTTCACAATGCTATTGGTCCCCATTTTAGTCCCATATTCACCAATTTCATCCATTCTTCAACCCTTCTCTCCTATAAGTAGAGGCTTTCTCTATTGAATATGGATCCACTTCTTTATGCAAAAACATTATACTCATTCTCATCCATCCATCATCCAATTGCTATCACTATCTTTGAGGATAATTGACATTTAAATCCATTTTCATCCACAACTTCATGCATTATTACACTACTCATTTTGTTCATCAATCACTTGTTTCTCTTATCATTTTAGCTTGAATTTCACTATCTCTTTGCATCAAAGTCATCTTCATATCAAAGGATCTTGGAGCTTATCACAAGAGATTGGGAAAGGGCCACTTTGCACATCAAAGTGACACCAATCCCCCTATGGGATTGAGGTTTGATCTACTTTGTTTGTTTGCAAGCTTTTAGTTGCTTTCTTTTATGCTTTTGTTTCATGTTTTCATCTTTTAGTATGAACAAGAATCTCACAGGTAATAATATTTGTGCTTATTTGAATGACTAATGCTCTTGTGTTTGTCTATGTTTAGCTAGGTGCATATTACCATTCACAATTCCAACTAAGGAATCTCAAGGTTCATCCAAGTCAGACACCCTTTTCCAAGTGGGCCCATTAATCACCAAATTATACATTACATAATTAGACTAAACATAGGACTTATAAGGTGTATAATAACACCTTGTCCCTTAGTCCTAACATTGAATTTGACCCCCTCCTGTCATTATCTTAGTTAAACACAACATACTTCAAGCAAATGGAGATGTTAATAGATTCTATTAACATTGAAACTAGATTTATCTTTGAATAGATGGACTCATGACTTGCTTCTCAAGTTAAGATTGTAAACTTCCTCCCTTGATACATCCACATAAATCAAATAAAGTTTGAACCCTTGTGCCTATGCATGAGTAACATACAATTCAATTGAATTTATTTTTGAATAATGCTTGTTAGTTTTTGTGGCTTTGAAGAATAGGTTATAGTATACACATAATTTATTTGAATATTTGGAAAAAATCTAAATTTTGAATTGTGAAAAAAAATATCAACTATTATCAAGTGGTCCTTGGTCTAGTGGTAAAATGAATGGCGCATAAAGAGCCCACCAGGGATACAACCTTATCAAGTGTACAGGCTCAACATTGTACAATTAAAAGGTCAAGATCATGACATGGAAAATTTTGATAGAATTGTTACCCCTATAGATAAATTTTGTGGAATAATATTGGCAAAATGGTGTGCACCCAATACTGCAATGTGTTAAGTATAGCATTATAATATGTTTAGAATGTAATTAAATTTTTTACATATACATATGTTTGTATGTATATACATATATGTATGTATGTATATGTATATATGTATATACATACATATATAGTATGTGTATATATGTATGCACATAAATATGTATATGTATGTGTGCATGCATGTATGTATATATGTTTGTAAGTATGTATATGTATATAATGGTGAAAATTGAATACCCATGCTTTAAGAGATGTTTTGGGCTCACTTTGATTAGAGTTCCCTTAATGCAATTACTCATCTGCAAGTGTCATATTCTTGTATGAATTTGGCTTGTGACATCGAGTCATATCATTATCCCATTATAACAAAGCCCCATAAATTTTATCTTGATCCCTATATCACTCATTTATGACCTTGGATTAGATTTGTGAGTGCAAACTTGACTTGAGTCACTTTCATAATTATAGATCTAAAATTTAAATTTATGCATTGTTCACTCCTTCACTAGTCATTGTGAGTCAACCTATCACATTTAATGTTGACTTTTATGTTATGTTTAAAATATTTTCATTCACTCATTTGAAATAAATTTGGATTAATCAAGAACTATTATCTAGGGTTTGTACAAGGACTTGTACCATAGAGCATTTATGAAATCAATACAATAGTGTTATTTTAACATTACAATTGGATGCATTGTCTTAGGTACATTGCATTCTTCCTTGATATTTTCAATCCTTGTTCCAAATTCATTAAATTGGTCCAACTATGTGATGCAGGAGCATCTGGGCGAACATGAAATCCTGCAGCGCCCAAAAAAAAATTCATTTGTTTTTCTCAAATTTGGTGTTAATTTTGGTTTAAATTGGTGCTCTTGGAATTTCTCAACATTATAAAACATCTCATTTGTTCAAATTTGGAAAATTGGAGTTTCCACACTTATGCAGCTTCGCCCACTAGGGAAAAATTTTACAAAAAAAATATTTTTTCAAAATTGGTGAAGGCTGAAGAAAACTCCTTTGAGGGGGATAATACTAAAGGTTTTCCACTCACATTCATGAAGGTTTTGTGGAAATATTCTTCACGGTTTGAGAGATATTAATATGTCGGTGATTTTATGACATTTTTTTTATTTTTGAAGATTCATAAATGTTTGAGAAAAATCCTTTTAGGGGAAGCTTAATGAGTTGATTATACACGTATTGGAAATTTTTCATGCAAAATAAAGCTTTTGGAAAATAGTTATGGAAAATTTTATTTTTCAACCTACCTGATGCACTTTGCCGCAGTTGCATAAAGGAATTTTTTTTAAAACATTATATAAGCAGACTCAAAGGTATTATTGGAGGGATTTTGATTGTTTTAATATTAATATTTTGACATATCAACTTGGTTGGAGGCATTTGCATTCTAAGCGCCACTTACAGGAAGAGAAATGAAAGGTTTTTGAAGACCCTTTAATGCCTCATATGGGAATTTGAAAACAAGTCGTAGATTGGGGAAGTGAATAAAAATAAAATGTTGTAGATTTGAGGCAGATTTCTCCTAGGGAAATTGAGAGATCTCAGCTCATGAGAGGGGCTTGTGAAGGAAAGTTGTTGTGAGAGTGTGAGAGCAAAGAAAGGAGTTTTTTGTAAAGTTTGAGAGGCCATGAAAGGCCAAGTTTGTTACAGATTTTTATGATGCTATATTTTATGTAATTTGTTGTTGATTTCAATAAAAAGGAAGCATGTGTGTCATTTGCAATCTATTTGAAATCTATTTTTGTGTGCTATGAGTGTGTGTGTTTGGTAGAGGGAGTCCCCCTCCTACATCAATTGGTATTAGAGTAGGTAGTCCTGAGAGTGGAGAGGTTCCACTAGGACTTGCAAGTGTTGTGTGAAGAGATTTTTGACCATGAGGTAGTTTGCACTAGAAAGTAAGTGTGTGAAGCAGTTATGGAGAGCTTGAGGGAATTTTTGTAGCCCTGAGCAGTTGAGAGCCAAAAGCCACGATGAATGTGAGATGAGGTGAAATTGCAGCAGACAAAGATGGGATGAGTTGTGAGGAGACTTGTACGAATACTATTTTGGGAGCAGTATTGGGAGAAAGTGGAAAATTAAATGTTTGAGGCGATGGGAAAGATGGTTTTGGGGAAGTGGAAAAGAATTTTGGAACTTGAGTGAGAGGAAAGTGGTAAAGAGGAGAAAGAAGAAGAGTGAAGACAACAACCTGAGATGGAAAGAGGAAGATGTAGCCTTATCGATGCAAATGAAAAAGTTGCAACAAAGATATGCCATGGGGAAGGCATGGAGAAAGAAGAAAAAGGATAGAAGTGAACAACGAAGAGGTCACAATGGATGGTGAAGAAGATATGTTAGCACAATTGTTGGCGATTGAGGAAGAGTGGATGTCAAATCTTGATGTTGTAAGGAAAGGAGAAAAGCAAAAAGTTACAGTTGTGAATGAAGATGAGATAAATAAGTTTAATGATGTTATTTTGGTTTCAAATGAGATGGTAGAAGGTGAGATGGATAGAGAGCAAGAGCATGTAGTAGATGTTCCATATTTGCTTGTAGAAATAGTGGAAGATGTTGCAGGATTTTGGTGGAGGTGGTCGATTGGAGGTGGGTTGCATCCCACAGAGGAGGAGATGAGCATGGAGAATATTTGGCGGAGGAGGTCAGGTTGTGGTGGACATGAGCCCATGAGGAGGGAAAGAAGGAAGAAGATGTAGTGTTGTCAGAGGAAGATGGCGTGTGTTCTAGATAGGTGTTGGAAGAAGAGGAAGAAATGATTTGGGACACTTATTACAGTGGTGGAGTTCACTGTAGATTGTTCATAATCTCAAAGGGTGATTTTATCATCCAACTCCACCATTGGGAGCCTATTCTCATATTTTTTTTGTATTCGACGTGTCTGATGCAGGAGCATCCAAGCACACAAGCAATCCTGCATCGCCCAAAAAAAAATATCTTTTCTTAATTTTGGAGTGCATTTTGGTTTAAATGGGTGTTCTTGGCATTTCTTGGCATTATAAAACATCTCATTTGTTCAAATTTACAAAATTGGAGTTTCCACACTTATGCAGTTTTGCCCACTTAGGAAAAAATTTACAAAAAAAAGATTTTTTTCAAAATTGGTTAAGGCTGAAGATAAATCCTTTAAGGGGGATAATATTAAAGGTGTTTCACTCACATTCATGAAGGTTTTGTGGAAAAATTCTTCATGGTTTGAGAGATATTAATATGTTGGTGATTTTACGACATTTTTAATATTTGAAGTTTCATAAATGTTGGAGGAAATTCCTTTTAGGGAATGCTTAAGGAGTTCATTATACATGTCTTGGAAATTTTTCATACAAAACAAAGCTTTTGGAAAATAGTTATGGAAAATTTCATTTTTCAACTTGCACGATGCACTTTGTCGTAGTTGCATAAAAGAATTTAAAAAAAAAATTATATGCATACTCAAAGGTATTATTGGAGGGGTTTTAATTGTTTTAATATTAATATTTTGACATATCAATTTGGTTGGAGGAATTTTCATTCTAAATGCCACATACAAGAAGAGAAATGAAAAGTTTTTAAAGATCCTTCAATGCCTCATATGGGTTTGAAAAGAAGTTGCAAATTGGGGAAGTGAATAAAAAGAAAATGTTGTAGATTTCTCCCAAGGAAATTGAGAGATCTCAGCTCATGAGAGGGGCTTGTGAAGGAAAGCTATCATAAGAGTGTGAGAGAAAAGAAAAGAGTTTTTTGTAGAGTTTGAGAGGCCATGAAAGGCCAAGTTTGTTGCAGATTTTTATGATGTTATATTTTATGTAATTTGTTACTTATTTTTAGAAAATGAAGCATGTGTGTTATTTGCAATCTAGTTTTGTGAGTTGTGAGTGTGTGTGTTTGGCAGAGGGAGTCCCCCTCCTGCATCACTATGGATCTAACTGAGGAGAACATGATCCTCACAATTTAGCACATTTTCCAAAGGTGTTCCTAAACAATTCAAATTTTTACCAAAATTCACATATAAAAAATTTAAGAGAATTCATTTAATTTTCATTATTAATTTAATATATATTATTTCCAATCCCCACTCATTCATCTAGATTAATTGTTTGATTAATTTCTATATTTTCCTGATTAAGATAAATATTTATGTAAGTGATATGAAATTATTCCATACAATATCAACTACTAAAGGATATTGACCCACATCTAACACCAAATCTATTAATTCAAAAATGGTAACAAGTGTAACATTGTGGCCAAGATATTTGAAATTTAGTTGAACTATCTTTGATTTTTAATAATATTAAATAGTAGTACTATATGAGTTAAATTGGATGTATACAACAAACAAATTTTAATAAAATTTATTCTTAATTTGTAAAACTATGGGTTGCTCAAAGTCTAAAAAATTAGAATAGTAACAAGTATCACATAATGGTTAGTCGTTGCCAGTACAAAAATATTTAAAAAATAGTTGAACTATCATTGATCTGTAATAAGAGGAATACGTAGTAATAGTCCATGACTTAAGTTGGATGTCAACTACAAACTACTTGTAATAAAAACATAAACCTCTATTCATCATTTGTATAATCAAAACCTACTCAAAGCCTACAAATTATAACGGTAACAAAGTGTCACATAATGGCTAGTCTCTGCAAGTGTCATATTCTTGTGTGAATTTGTATTGTGACATCATTATATCACTATCCCATTATAACACATCATCATAAATTTTATCTTGATCCCTAAATCCCTCGTTTACGACCTTGGATTAGATTTACAAGTGCAAACTTGACTTGGGTCACTTTCATAATCATAGATCCTAAATTTAAATTTACACGTTGTTCACTCATTCACTAGCCATTGCAAGTCAACCTAGCACTTATTTATGTTGATTTTTATGTTATGTTGTTATATTTAAAGATTTTCATTCACTCACTTGAAATAAATTTGGATTAATCAAGCACTATCATCTAGGGTTTGAACAAGGACTTGCCATAGAGCATTTATGAAAGCAATATAATAGTATCATTTGAACATTACGTTTGGATGCATCATTTTAGGTGCATTGCATGCTTTCTTGATATTGTCAATCCTTGTTCCAAAGTCATTAATTTGGTCCAAGTTCTATGAATCTAACTAAGGAGAATATGACCTTCACAACTTAGCACATTCTCTAAAATAATTCCTAAACACTTTAATTTTCACAAAAATTCAAATATAAAAAATTTAAGATAAGAAAAATCATTTAATTTTCATAATTAATTTAACATATATTATTTCCAATCCCAACTCATTCATCTAGATTAATAGTTTGATTAAGTTCCATATTTACTTGAGTGGCATAAATATTTAAGTGATGTGATTATCCCATACAATATCAACTACTAAGGATCTTGACCTACATCTAATACCAAACCTATTAAATTACAACGGTAACAAGTGTCACATGTAATGACCAAAATATTTGAAAGTTAGCTCAACTTTCTTTGATTTTTAATAATGGAAATAAGTAGTAGTAGTCTATGAGTTAAGTTGAATTTCTACTACAAGTAACTTTTAATAAATTTTATTCTTCATTTGTAAAACTGTGGGTTGCTCAAAGTCTAAAAATTGGAATAGTAACAAGTTTTGCATAATGTTTAGTCTTTTCCAATACTAAAATATTTGAAAATTAGTTGAACCATCATTGATCTGTAGAAAGAGGACTAAGTAGTAATAGTCCATTACTTAAGTTTGATATTGACTATAGCTAACTTGTAATAAAAACATAAACTATTATTTGTCATTTGTAATATTATAGCCTAGTCAAAGCCTATAAATTATAATGGTAACAAAGTGTCACATAATAGCTAGTCTCTACCACTACCATCATATTTAAAAATTAGTCGAACTAGATATTTTATTTATAATAATAATAGTCCATAAGTATGTTGGATACTTGTGTTTTCATTGATGTCAACAGATTTGTTTGTTGCATTGATGTCAATTTGTGTTGGAGATTGTTTGAGATATGGAGTTGTTGGGATGTTGGTGTTGTCATTGTTGTAGTGCTTGTTAATGTCAACCTATGGTGTGGTTGATATGTTGTGAAGATGTAGATACATGGATATGTTGATCTAGGTGTTCAAAGGTGTTATATATAGTTTCAGGTTTTGGAATGTCTTGCAGTAGAAGTTGTGTTCACCAGTGTGTGAACTATGAAGTAGGTATTCTAGGAGAGATGTAGATGCTCCACATTTATTTGCATTGAGGTTTCTTCTCTAATAGATTTGGGAATGTGTTGATAATGTCTATATCTATCTTCCCTTGAAGTGGTTTGTGTTCGGTTGCTCCATAGGTTCAGTTCTTGTGTTAGAGTTAGTTGGTTGTGCAACAGGTTACACTGGATGGTTGTGTTCTTTAGTTGTATATGGATGAGGCATTATTGTTGGTTTTCAAGTTGTTAATGGAATATTCCAGAATTTTTATACGTGTCATGTGTGGTCCGTGAGTTGTATTTGGATATATTTAAGCTTGTAATTAAATGTTTGAGGGCGTTAATACATGTTTGGCTGACCTGGCATGTTAGCACTAATTATGGATGTTTTGTGTTGTTTGTGAGAGATTTACAAAGTGTGTCAATGTAGATTTGGGTCCTATTTAACCCCTTGTGTTGTCCACCTTCACTTATTTCCACCACAGAAGTGTTTAGTGCTAACCTATTGTGTAATTACATGTTTTAGGTGAATAGCCAATCTTGGAGAATTTTTTCAAGGTTGAGGATGGTATAAATGTAAGGTGAATAGATGGAGATGAAGTGTGTTGTAAGGTGTTTTGTATGATGTGAATATAATCAAGAGTAGTGATCTACATGAGAGCTTTGACGACTAAGGCTATTAAAAGCAGTGAGTAGAAGGTGTCTACATTTTCAATGTACTTGAAGTTATTAGAGGTAGTGAGCTGAAGGTTACTGTAACAGAGGGGGACCAATCACATCAAGGCCTCAAGTCATGGAGAGCCGAGAGAAAAGGGCTGCCGTAACTTACCTCACTCTAAAGGGATATTTTTGAAATGAGGGATGAGAATGATGAGGACTATAAAGTAATTCAATCACCCTTTAGATCTAAACTTTAGTTTGGGCTAGGCGAGCTAGTTTTTGGAGTCATTACTATGCCTCAGACAACTCTCTGTCAGAGGATAACAACGTATTTTTGGGACGTCAGTGTGGCATGCTAGCATCCATATGGTCAAAAAATAGTGAACGCAATACAAACTACTCAAAAACTAACTAATTGGCCTAGCTGGTTGGTTTCGATAGAAAAAGTAGAATAATAAAGTAGGATAGCTATAAACGAAGATGATAAAGTAGGTAGATAAAAGCTAAAGTAATAAAGATAATCTCACCAAAATGTACATTCACCAGGTAGCTCCACACACTCTTTCACTTGTGCACAAGAAGGAAGGGGAAAATTATTGGGGCTATATAGGGGTATGCCTCAGTCAGAACCTCATTTTGGTGTTTCCACCTCCATGGACAAACAGATAGCAATGAGAGAGAAATGTGTGATAAAGAAGTAAAGAAGGAAGGAATGTGAATAATACTACAAAACAATAAAGAGCTACTCAACCAAATCACACAGGAGAGGAACGAAACATTACCACCTCCACCAAGAGCTCAATAGCCAATAGAGGAGAAAGAAGGCTTGAACAATCACCACAACCTCAAGCCCACACTGTAATGGCTTGCTTCACACTTGCTTTGTGAAGTTCATGGAGTGTTGTTGCTATAATGGAGTGTTGAAGAATGTTGGAAATTCTTGAGAATGGAGAGAATGCTTAGAGATTGCCAAAAGAGATATGAGTTGAATGAAGAATGGATGAATTTGAAGGAGAAGAGGGAATAATTTGTCATTTTTAGGGTCATTTGGTCGAAGAGGGACGTTACAAATTGACTCTAATCAAAAGTGTAACACCTCTACCAACTTCAAATGCAGGAATACGTCAAGGACATAAGCATGTTGCGTGGAAATCTGTGTGTCATGCGCGCATCCCTGACAAATATTCTTCTACCGACATAAAGGAAAGATGCCAAGTGGAAGGAAGTTAGCTAGCTGATGTGGAATTTTGACTTTGAATTTGGTTTTCTAAGGTGAGGATGTGTAAAAGGGGAATTTGTGTAAGGGGTGCAAATTCACTCCTATACATTTTGTTCCCACTTTAACAAGCATGAATATTGATGAGTTCTTCAATAAAGTATATTGACGAGTTAGTAGGGTTACAAATGTATACCTAAACTATTGAGGAAGTAGACCGCAATCTGTCGAGCTTGAAAGCGCTAGGCAAGCAAAGGACTCCATAGCCCCACAAAACTATGAAGCTACAAAATGAAAGCGTCTTATAGGCCTGTAGACCTGCAAGGAGGCAACCCTTAAGATATTTCACATGAAGGAAGCCCCAAAAATTAAGTGCCTCACAGGCCCACAAACCTACAAGGAAGGTGTCCTCCAAGATCTCTCACATGAAAGAAATCCAGAAAAGCACCTTATAGACCTATAAACCTACAAGTAAGGTGTCCCCCAAGATCTCTCACATGAAGGAAACCCAAAGAAAGTTCCTTACAGACCTGCAGATCTGCAAGGAGGCATCCCCCAAGATATCTCACATGGAGGAAACCTAAAGAAAGGGGACTCCACAGAGTCAGAAAGCGGCTTCACAAGCGCACCTGCAAAGCAATATGTTTACCTGCAAATAGAACATGTATGAAAGTGGCCACGTAGGCAAGTAAGAAGAAAGTCACGTAGACCATCAACAAGTTGGAAAACTTTCAAAGGGGTCCCTCGGGAACCCTGTGTGAAGAAAGGGGTCCACTAAAGGGATGCGCTGTTGGAAAGTGCAAAAGAGATATTTTTTCTCAAATTGATTCAACACCAAGGAATTCTTCTGAAAGATGTTCACTTCATCAAGGAATTCGAAAGGAAGAAGATGCCCCCTTGTGAGTGGAAGGTAAAGGTTGTTCCCACCTCAAAGGAAAGTTCTCAAGTTCTTTCTTTGTGAACCCATGATGAAGGAAACATGTTCCGTATAGGGTCCAAGTTCAGAATGTGATTCTTTGAAAAAGTTTGCAAAGATTCTCGAGAAAAGATTCATTGGCAACGAGTACGTTTTCTAAAAATCAAAGTATTGGAGTTGTCACACATGAAAGGGACAACTCAAGCAAAGAGGAGAGAAAGATAAGAAAAGAACAACAAAGAGATGATCACAAACAAAGGGCACATGGGTGATCTGATATTTCAGGGTTGGAGCTACTCATATATATATATATATATAAGTATAATAAAAGTATATAAAATAAACTGTCATCAACCCCCTACTATATCAGACCATGTGAAGAATGCATGAGAAAACAAAGTAAAAAATAAATAAATAAATTGCGACATGGAAGGGAAGCCTAAATGCCCCCAATGCTTTGCATCATCCCCAATTTACCAAAAATCAATCACAAACATGGAAGAATGATGATACAAATAGAAGTTTATGACACAAAAACCACTCTTGTATCCAAGCACCAACAAGGGTGACAAGGGTCATTCAGAAACACATAGCACAAGTACAGGGGAACACATCACAACACACACACACACACATCTAATCTAAAGATAAAGAAGAGGCCTCCCCCTAACATTGATCTACCAAGAGGCCATCTGCTTCTGAATCTAGATCATCATAGGGGGAAGGAGGATGAGCCTACCGTGGTGGGATGTTAAGAGGAGTTTTTGACCCTCCCGCAACAAGGGCTAAGGAAGTTCGCCAACAAGGCCGAAACTTCATCCAGAGAGTTAAACATGCACTTCACTAGAGTTCCATGTCATACCTCAATGGGTGGAGAAGGTTGCACCTAAGATTTACTAGTAGGCTCACTAAGTGACTTGAGAGTGGCGACGAACTCAGGGGAAGTTGGGGCTAGGTTTGTCACTAGGACAAAATAGGCCAGCGTGGGACCACTTTTTGGAGAAGGTGGGCTCCTCTTACATCCTCTGTTGCTGGAAGGACCACCCTCCACCTTTTGCTCCGTCAGGGGATGTGAACTCTCCACAGACGAGGCCGGAGGTGCAGAGGAATAGGAGGATAAAACCATAGTAGATACTACCAAAGTGTTCAACACATCCACAAGCTTTGGGAAAGGAGGGACATCCGAAAGGGACATCAACAAGGGCGGCTCTCCCGAAGGAGAGATGAACACCTGCACCTTTTTGGGGTCAGGTGCATTCACAACGGGAGCTAGAAGTGAGACTAAACTAGGTTGAATGGAAGTAGAGGGGAGGAGAGAGGAGGATGCATCAAGAGGCCTCAAAGCAAGGGTGGTCATCTCCTCTTCCTTCCTTTGCAAGGCAGCCTGCTCAGTTGTGGGAGCCTTTTGTTGGTGCTTGCGCTCACGCGCAAGGCAGTTTCTTTGACTCTTCGAGCCAGAGGCCAGAGGTTGTGAAGGGACGAAAGGTTCCTGCTCAGCCATAGGAGTGTCCACCACAATTGTTTCCAATGGAGGGACAAGCTCCTAAATAGGAGTAGAAGGAACATATTGAGAAATAGTTGGGGGAGTTGGTTCTAATGCCTCGACAACAGGCCTCTTCCTATTTACTGCCTTGGGAGTAGAAGTAGTAGGAGGCCGTAGAGCTTGAGACATAAAAGATTCCCCATGGTGACCTTCCCCCCTACCATAAGGGTATTACCAAGGTCCAGGTGGTTAGTAGGGAGGTCTGATATCCTGATCTTAGGCTTACACCAAGCAGGTATCATCAGACTCAATGGGTAAAAGCTAGGCATATTCATCCAAAACTCTTATCTAGAAAGAGGAGAGCCATCCTAAGGATGGGGGAGCTTCTCTTTTCCCTTTTGAGAAGAGGAGGAAACTAGTTGTTGTACCATCGGAAGAGTCAATTACGGCTGTCCCTTGTTCCTGGTCTTATACTTCACATAGTTTTTGTAAAGTAGGTATGTTCTTGGAGGGAGCAGACCGACCGAGGTAGGCCAAAAGTGATCTAATGAATACCCCCACAGGACACCATGGGCTGGTATATAGTGTTATGCACTATGTGCACCACACCATGGGAGAAATTCAATCATTTGTGAATGACAGAGGTGATTCCATTCATGGAAGCTAGCCAAGGTATGCCCAACTTCATCCTAAACATATCTAACTTTGGAATAACATCAAAGACTATGTCTACAGCCCTAGGTCCAACAAGGACGAACATAGTTATTGAGTTGTACGGTTTTAGACAAAGACCATCGTGCATATGGATGTTAGATTTTGTTTCTTCATATTCCTTTCTATGCAATGAATTAATCCACAACATCTCTTCTATAACGACATTCACTTGGCTCGCGGGGTTGACTAAGACCCCCTTCACAATGTTGCCATTAAGGCAAGTGGGAATGTAGTGGGGAGGGGGCTTATTGTTCAAAGGTAAATCTTGCGACGTGAATTTCACATTCGAGGAGCCAAACATAGGTTTATGGTAGGAATAACTGTGACCATGTTAACATAGGCCTTGGGTTGAATGGTAGAATCGAAGGGATCAATAATCATGTTAGAAGAATGCGACGAAAATGGGTATGTGTATATCTGCAATTCACTATTCACTTTCACCACCGATTTGTTCGCATTTTGTTTACTTCCATCAGGATGAATAGTACCGTCCTCGATGCAATCATGTATCTCATTACGCAAGCACATACAACATTTGGTATCATGTCAATTAACTCGATGGTACTAATAGAAGGTATTGGAATTATACCAACTAGGGAAAGGTTCCTTAAGAGGTTAGGGTTCTCTAAGGTTATGATCTTATCCTTTAGCAACTTTTGCAATATGGAAGAATACGATTCTACTAACTTTGTGAATTTTGGTTACGTCTGAGGCTATTATCATTTGTAGTGACTACTACATTCACAACATCCTTGCCTTTCCCAGAGATTGATACAATGGACTTCCCTTCTGAATGGGAGTACGAGGAGGATCCCCCAAACTGAACTACCGTTTGTTGATATTCTCATAATGTAGCACACAAATGCACAAAAGAAGGGTATTTCATAAGGGAAAACTTCTCCCGCCAAGGTCTTTGCAAGTTCCCTATGAACACCTTTTGCATGTCAAAATCGGGCAGCGGATATGAGATTTTTGAAAAGAGTGCTTGGTACTACGCTATAAAATCAATAATCTTTTCATTATCACCTTGTTTACATTGGACGAGATTTGGAAAGGTCATCTTTAGTCCAATGTTGGCTTGGAACTATCAGAGAAACTGATTTACAAGTTGATCGAATGAGAAGATGGAATTTTCAAGTAAGGAACAGTACCATTCGAGTGATGTATCCTTAAGAGATTGAGGGAATAATTTTTCCATCAACAATCATGATGGAAGAAGTATGTACATAGGGCGTTAAAGGTAGACGCATGCATTTGTGGGTCCCCTTTGTTGCCATATTTTTTGAATTTGGGAATCTCCATTCCTTGTGGGAAGAGAGTGTTTAGGATTGCTACCGACAACAGACTGTGTTAGAAGAAGGATTGAAAGATAGGCTGGGAAGAGGCTTGGGAGAGACTCATTAGCTGGCTTTGCATCTTACCCATATTTTGAAGAAGAGTATTCATAATAGGGTCTTGGGATGACAAAGGTCCAATGGAACCTCCTCCAAAACCACCACCAAAGCCACCTCTGGAACCACTGCTAGAGCCATCACCACCAACAGGGCCTTTGCCAGAGCCACCTTCACTTTCAAAGCCACCATTGTGGCCTCCAACAAAACCACCTTCGCTCGCGCCACTTCTACCACCGAATCCACCTCCACTACCAAAGCCTCCACCACTCGACCCACTAAAACCTCCACTACTAGAGGTGACAAGAGGGGTGAAACTAAAACCCAAGGGTATTGTGTTCGCTTTGACAATTTTGGATCCCTCAAGGGAAAAAGAGATCTTGATCGATGGGATTTTGTCGGCCATGTACACAAATCTGGGAGGCATCAACATTCCTAACTGTCTCTCATGTTCCTCAAAAGTGCCCCCTTGTATAATTTTAGGATTTTTTGGATCGGGGCACATGCCTCAGTCAAACTAGAGAGATTGGCCAGGAGTTTTATGCCCATTCAGTCTTTTCCAACCATATACTTTATTTTGCTAATAACCCGAGTGGCCCTAGCCATCTTTGGGTCCTTTTCCATGTGATTTTCCAAGTCACCCAATCCTTTGCTGAGGATAGAGATATATTTTGAATGAATGTGAATGGCCTCATACTCGTCTACTGACGATAGTGTAGGGACGCAGGAGGAGTGGGACGTGGTCAGTCTCATCGAAGATCCCTACCTCACCCCTCGACAACTACTCTTGAGCAGCAAGAACAATGATGAATCTAACAAAAAGGTCTGTAGATAAACCAATAGTGACCTTCGTCCTCTCCATCGTAAGGTGTCGTACACTTCTCCTAACAATGTACCCATAGTTCATGGATTGGGTTGTTATGCTCTTAAGCCTTCATAACACTCAAGTGTTCAACATTCACAAGGTACCAGGGAAAAGTTTCAATAATGACAAATGGACAGACATTGGTTCATGTCAAGTTCACCAAAAATGTAAGAGAGGGGACCAACCATGTCAAGGCCCTAGGTCATGGAGAGCTAAAAGCGAAGGGATGCCCTAACTTACCTCACTCTAAAGGGATGTTTTTGAAATAAGGGATGAGAATGATGAGGACTATAAAGTACTTCAATCACCCTTTAGACCCAAACTTTAGTTTGGGCTAGGCGAGTTGGTTTTTGGACTCAATACTGTGCCTCAGATAGCTCTCTATCCATGGATAACATTGCAATTTTGGGATGTCAACGCAGTGTGCTGGCATCCGTATGGTCAGAAAATAGTGAATGTAGTACGAACTACTCAAAAACTAACTAATCAGCCTAGCTGGTTGGTTTTGATGGAAAAAATAGAATAATAAAGTAGGATAGATATAAACAAAGATGATAAAGCAGGTAGATAAAAGCTAAAGTAATAAAGATAATCTTACCAAAATGCACGTTCGCCAACTAGCTCCACATGCTTTGTCACCTACGCATATGAAGGAAGGGAAAAATTGTTGGGGTTGTATAGGGGTCTGCCTCAGTCAGGCCCTCATTTTGGTGTTTCCACCTCCATGAACAACCAAATAGCAACGAGAGAGAAATGTGTGATAAAGAAGTAAAGAAGGAAGGAATGTGAATAACACTACAAAACAGTAAAAAGCTACTCAACCAAATCACAAAGGAGAGAAGTGAAACATTACCACCTCCACCAAGAGCTCACTAGCCAATGGAGGAGAAAGAAGGCTTGAACAATCACCACAACCTCAACTGCGATGAAAGGAGGTCTCGCAAAACCTCAAGCCCACGCTGCAATGATTTGCTTCACACTTTATTTGTGGAGTTGATGGTGTGTTGTTGCTACAATGGAGTGTTGAAGAATGTTGGAAGTTCTTGAGAATGGAGAAAATGCGTAGAGATTGCAAAAGGAGATATGAGTTGAATGAAAAATGGATGAATTTGAAGGAGAAGAGGGAAGAATCTACCATCTTTAGGGTCGGTCGGTCGAAGAGGGATGTTACAAATCGACTCCAATCGAAAGTGTAACGCCTCTGCCAACTTCAAAAGTAGGAATCCATCAGGGATGTAAATGCACCACACGGATGTTTACATGTCGTACGCACGTCTTCAACAAATATTCTTCTACCAACACAAAGGACAGATGCCAAGTGGAAGGAAATCAGCCAGATGATGTGGAATTTTGACTTTGGATTTGGTTTTCTAAGGTGAGGAAGTGTAAAAGGGGAATTTGCATAAGGGGTGCAAATTCATTCCTATACAGTTACAGATGGTGGAGAGTGGTTGTGGTGGATCTTCCTATTGCTCTAAGATAGATTTTTCTTTGTAATAGTCTTCTTCTTTTGTCTTTCTAATTTGACAATGAGCCTTTGGTAGTGAGCCCTTCTTTCTTTTGGGCACTGAGCCCTCTGATAGTGAACCTTTTGTATTCGGTGTTGCTATTACTTTATATAGTGACCTAATCCTCACCATTTTTTTCCCTTCTTGGGGTTTCCACATAAATCTAGTGTTCTATTGTTCATGGTGTTTGATGTGTTGCAATTTCACTTGTTTAAATTCATGCTAAATCTATTTAAGGGTTTAAGGGCTAATAAGGATCTAAATGTTAATGAGGGTTTTGATGTTTTAATGTACAATTGATTCACCCCCCCTCTCAGTTGTCCTGTGCATCTAACAAAGTTTAGTTGGATGTCTACTACAAAAATTTGTAACAAATACTTTTTTATTCAACTATTGTTTCTTATTTGTAAAATTACGGGTTACTTGGAGCCTAAATTATTATTATTTTTTAAAGAGGGGTAAACACTTTTGTCCCAAAGCTATGAATTGCGAGGTCACAAATGGATGGGATTTGAACTTTGATGGCAAGAATAACAACACAACAACTTAACCATCGCACCATGCCACTATTAGTGGTTGGAGCCTAAATTGTAGTCAACCTTACTCTTAAGTATTTTTTATGGTTATCTATTCATACTAAAAAAAAAATCAATATGCCCTTGGTCTATTGGTGAAGTGGAATGGTTATGAATGAGCCCACTAAGGATCAAGTATTGTTGACTACAAGGCTCTAACATCATAAGACGTGAAACCGAGATCATATTTTAGGCGAATTTGATAGCATGGATACCTCTCAGTTCTTGACTCCCAGTTGAAGACATTTCAACCAATAAACTCATGCTCCCTATTGAATAACTAGAAATTCTTGACATATGATATAGATCTTTCATGAAAAAAATTTAAAAAATTCAAATACAAATATATATACTCAAAATATTCCCTTGACATAATCTTCTTAAACTTTTAAAGTATTCACTTTACACAAATTTCTAAAACAAGAAAGATCTAAACTAAATCCAAAAATTCTGAAATGTATGCGCACATACACCATCTCGTTAATTTTTGAAAGGAAATTTGTACAACTTTAGTCAATTCTATTATTTTATTGTATTTAATAATAAAAATAGCCCAAATATAGTAATTCGATCATCAAATTCAAAATAGGGGCTTCTTATCCTTATCCTACTATTTTTTTCGTGTCATATCCGTCGAATCGTTTTAAACCCTATCTTAAAGTAATGTAGGCATGGGCATTTTTTCAATTAAAAAAGAAAGTGATGTAGGCATGGTGGCACAAAAGCACATTCTAAAGTTGTTTTGGGAGGGCCTTCAATGATTATATTGCCTACATGTGATAATGTCCAAGGAAAATACAAGGCGATCAAAAAACAATGGAGCATAGACAAAAGATAATTTTTGTGTTTTATGGCCAAAATTTGCAGCTAGCAGAGGATTCAAATTTTATGGAAAATTAGTGTATGAAGAATTGCTCCTCCTTGAAAAATGTAAGAAAGCATCTCTATGTGAGACGAGATCACCCATACAAATCAATGGAGCATTCATAAAAAACTAAATTCCTTACAAAAGAGACTAATCATGGAAAAGTAACTGCAAGTTAAATGTTTGGAGACATCAGTGAAAAGGATTGAAGTTTTGATAAAATAATATATATATATATATATATATATATATATATATATATATATATATATATATATATATATATATATATATATATATATTCAATAGGATTTTGGTGTTCTTATGAAGAATAGTTTTGAATGAATCGATTAAGGATTTATTTTTTTCTAGTAAATGGTCTTAACATCATAAAAAATAAGATTAAGATTATGTCTCGAGAATACCAAAAAAGATACCCCTCAATTTTAGCTTTCGATCAACAAAAAATAATCTTTCGATCAACAAAAAATAATCTAAACTTTATGTAATTCCAACCAAAAAATTTTAAACATACTTAAATAAAAACATGTGTAATTTATAAAGCACAAGGTAACACTACTGACATGACTCTATAGAGTGGTACACCTTAATGTGACCGGGCCACCACCCTTGGCCCTCTCCCCTTCTTCCAATGGATAAATGAGTGTACACGATAAGGTGAACTCGAGTTTCAGCTTTTCTAGATTCAGATGATATAGACTAGGTACATTTAACATAATATAAATCACTAAACAGTGTGAGGTGTACATTCATTCCTAAGAGCTTGGAGTGTTTGTACACCATCCCGTACAATATTTTTCTGACAATCTATTTTTTCAAAGTAGATGACTTCATTACTTTATTTATTATAAAAAGATTATAATGTCTAAGGCTTGGGAATCATGACTAAGACATGACAATATATTTAAAAAATAATCTTGAAAAAATTATATAATTTTTTAATTTATTTAGGTAGGACATGTGTGAAGATTGCTTTAAAGTTTGAATACTAGATTTATTTATTGGATTAACAAAAGAAATTATAGCACAAATATAAAAAGGGAACAAGGGAAAAGACCCTTTCAAATAAAAAACAAGCTGAAGAGTGAGGCAACATTTACATCAACTGAAAATAAGCAGCAGAAACAATGAAATGAAAATAGTCATAAAAGTCCATAAAGTTTTTAAGTAACATGGTAGGCCAAAGCACAGGTGGAGAGCTTGAAAGCTACTAAAAATCACTCAAAGTATCTTTTGGAAATAACTCCAACTACGAGAGCACATAGAAAACAACCAAGCACCATAATATATTCCTTAGTAATTGAAACCACCACCAGACCCTTAAGAGAGGTTAGTCATCCTAGACCAACATCAACAATAGTAGAAGAAGCCACACCAACAAATTCATGATAAGAACCTCAAACATCCTAGGATTGGTGCATGATTGTGGATGGACTAGTCATCATTCGTAGCACCAACAACAGACCTCTAGGAAGAACCACAAACCAACACAAGAAAATCAAACTCTCTAAATAAAAGCTTTGTCTTGAAACCTACAACCAACACCAAAAAATGTTGCCTCAAAAGAATTATATTGTAATTGCATCTCTCTTAGTATAATGTGTAGATCGGATTTGGAGTGGAGCGAGGACTGAAGAAGGTAAAGATGGGGGGAGATATTCGCACAAATGATCAGAGATTCCATTTGAGTGGTATAGAAAATGTGGGAAAAGGCAGTGAGGCGATGAAATTTCCATATGTTTTTCAAAATAATATGTCTGACTTGGTCTAAGAAATGATATTGAAGTGTGAGGCAAGGCTGAGAAGAGCAGTTTTCCAATACCATGCTTGAGGAGATAGAGCCAGGAAATTGACAAAAAGATACTTCCATAGGTGTTGAACATGGGGGCATAACCAAAAAAGCATGCTTAATAGTCTCATTCTTAGCACAAAAGGGATAGGTCGATGTTGGGGAGATGAAGGAAAGATAGTCTCCAATGGAGACATTAACACGCAAAATTTTTTAGGTGATCAATTGAGCTTGAGCTTCAACTTTTGATTTATAAATTTAAGTGTACTTAAATTATTCCATTTGGTGCATCTAAATTTGCAATGCCATTTGCAATTAAGATGGGCAGACAAGGAAATAGCTAGCAAAATTTTTCTATAGACAATTTTACGGGGGACCACACAGAGATATCGATTGTTAGGCCATTTCTACTCGGTGAGGAAGCTATCATGGAAAGGTATGGACAAAAGATAGTATAGATCAGTCATAAAAGGTCTCTGAATTTGAAGAATAGGAGGTTGGTCAGTGGGAGATAACATGAATTGGGTCTTAAGTTGGTTCCATGCTTTCTAATTGAATCCAACCGGATCCCAGAGGTATCTAAAGGTTTGAATTCCTTTGTTAAAGAGATGCTTTCCTTGAAGGAACTTGTTTAGAGCAAGAGGGGCATTATCCTGTTGAATAAGACGGTTCCATAGGAAAAACTTAGACCATGGCTCAAAGATTGGGCATACCAAGATAATTTTTAGAGGTAATTTATCACTTTTTCCAAATGGAATTGAAGGTTGCTCAACTGTGAGTATTGAAATAAGGAGCAAGAAGAATTTTATCCATGTACATTTCACTAAATTCCAAGACCATCCAGCAGTAGCAGTTTGAATATGATGGCAAACAAGATGCTTCCAAGGTGCATCACCATCCAAGGCCCTAACAATCCATTTAGTGGTAAGGAAAATTCCTTGTGTGTATGGGTCAATGACTCCTAAACCTCCTTTATCTTTTGGTTGAATATAGTGATTCCATGAAGTAGTTGGCTAGCCTTTTTTATTTCCCCACTTAATCCAGAGGATGCTCCTGATTAGCTAAGTCAACTAATTGTAGAAAGTTTTAGAAGGCAACCAATAAGAAGAAATGTAAACATGGTTGGCAAGAAGGATCTTATTAACAATCTGTAATTTATCAACCATGAAAATAAATTTATTGGTCAAATTCAAGAGTTTTATTTATTCCAAGAACTAATTCCACATTTCTTTCAACAAAACTCCAATTTTGAACAAAATTCCAAGGTATCTAGTAAAAACCCCATGCTTGACTTCTCTCCACTAGCTCAAGATCCAATGAGGTCAAGGGTTGGGCCTTGTCATGATAAACTTTGTCCTATGCATGGAAAGTTTAGATCCTGAAACAAAGCAAAAAAGATCTAAAATGTCAAGCATGTTTGACACTTCTTTTGAGTTTTGTATGAACATCATACATTGTCATTAGCGAAATGGGAGTTGAGAGCAATAGCATTTCCAAGGAGCTTGATGTCATGAATAATTTTATTTGTAAGCGTGTGTTGAAAAAGATATTTGAGTGCATTAGTAGTGCCAAGAATTCCCAGGCAAGAGGGAATCCTTGAGAACACCATTAATAGCCACTCTAGCATTAGCATTTGTGAAGAACATTTTAATTTTTATTCACATATTTTTAGGCCAAAACCAAGCCAGCTAAATATTTTAAGAATAACAGGCCAATGAATACGATCATAGGTTTTCTCGAAGTCTGGTTTAATTATAAGAGCGTCTTGGGCTGTTTGTTGAGTCCATTCAAAAGTTTCCTAGGCAACAACCAAATTGCCTAAAATAAATCTTCCCCCTAAGAACCCAGTCTGCTCCAGTCTAGCAATTTCTTGAGCAATATATTTAATTCTTTGTGCAGGAGCTTTAGCAATAATTTTATAAGAAGTCTTGAGAAGAGTAATAGATCTCCATCCATTGATGCTATCCTCATCTTTACCTTTGAGTATGAGTTTAATTAATCCTTGATTAATAGTGTTTCTTAAGGACCTAGTCTCAATTCCTTCAAGATAGACATTATAAAATTCTTCATGAATGAAACCAAATGACTGAAATTCAATTGGCGGACTATCCATTCCTAGACTCTTTTCTAAAGCCATGCACTAAAGGGCTTCATCAAGTTCCTCTATTGAAAGGAGGTGGTCAAGATATCTGCTATACTCTAGATTTATTTTCTTAGGGATGCAATCAACAACGCTATCTTCAAGAATGAGAAGAAGAATTTCATCTTTAGTGTTATCAATAAAAAGATTCTTGAAATGCTAATGGAAGGTATGCATTACATCACTGCGATTGTTCAACAGGTTGTCATCAGTTGTTTTGATTGTAGAGATGTGCTCAATTTTATGCTTCTGTTGAAGGTATTAGAAGAAAAATTTAGAGCCTCGATCTACATCTTTAATTCATTGTAACCGAGCTAGGATTTGGGCACCTTTGCCTCTATAGACAACAATTTTGTGCAGCTGGTTTTCAGCATTAACCACAAATTGTTGTAAGGTGTTTTTGTGAGGATTGTAAGCTAAACAGGCACGAAAATGTTCTATCTATCGTTTAAGGGATTTTTCAAGTCTGCGTCGTTTAGCTGCAACTCTCTAACCGTAGTCACAAAGGAAGGAGGTGCATCTAGCTATTGTTCTTTTCCACCATCTAATCTAGCTGCTTTGCTGGGGTTTTGGTTCAGCATATCAAATAGCTAGGATACCATCAATACAATCTTGGTTCTTAAGATAGGTGACATTTAGATTAAAAGGAAGACCATTGGGGATGGGGGCAGGATCAAAAAGGAAAGGGTGACAAATATTGGAAGGTGATCAGAGTGAGTGGGAGAGAGATCTAAAAAGACAAGGAGACCAACATGGAATGAAATAATGGGGAAGCTAGGAGATATGTAGAATCGGTCCAATCGAATTAATTTCCTAGAGGTGAGTAATTGTCATGAAGGGGCCTTAATGTACAACTGCAGGCATGGCGTCTACATTTTACATGCCAGGCGCAGAAATGGCAGTGGGGGTCGGCGTGTTTCCAGCTTTGGTTTTTGCCTGTTTCTAACCCACCTTTTTCCCGAGCCTTTTCTTCATACTGAGGGGGCTCCAGTATTCATTTATATAGCCGTGTAGTGCACAGGTTAGCTTCCAAAACCTGACAATATATAGCCGTGTAGTGCATTTGCCTGTGTGAATTTCGTAGCCGTGTAGTGCACAGCTTAGCTTCTCTACAAGGCAGGGTATTAATTACCTGACAATATAGGTATCCAAGGCAGGGTATTAATTACCATGTATCCAAGGCAGGGACTTAAAAAACTGGATTACCGCCGTGGAAAACGAGTCCTTGTCCTGCCTTGGGATTGATTACCGCCGTATAAGCCATGGAAAACGAGTCTCTGTGAATTTCGTAGCTATGGATTATGACTTGAGACTGTGTCTTTTTACGTGACCTCAACAAATATGGTAAAGATTCCCTCCTGAGGAGCACCACTTATAAGTCTAGATGTGTATATTTTCATTTTTAGTTTAATGGATTTGAATTTAAAATCTAGATAAAATGGTTTAAATAAATTTGAATTTGTTTAAGAGATTTAATATTTAAATGAGTTTTCACAAATGTATTAGGGAAATTTGAAATGTGATTTTGGTTTTTTTTTTTTAATGATGGAGATGTTTTTATATATACTATCGTGTTATACTATTTTTAAATTTGCTTTTTAATATTATATAAGTAAAATAAATATTTTTAATTTCTTTATGTTAAAGAAAATAAAGTATAGAAGTTGAGAATCAAATTAAAATTATAAAGAAATACAACAATATAATTACACAAGTGAATAATGCAAGGAAAACAAACTCAACCTCTTATGATCTATGAACTTGAAAAATAACAAGTTTTAGAAACTGAGATTATTGTTTCGTTTCAACACATTGATATGATTCATCTAGCCTTAAAATGCCCTCAAAATGAGTTGATCACCTAAAGCCACAAATAAACCCCTATTTGCAAACACACTTCTCAACCTTCAATTTCAATAAAATAAAAGAATGTTGACTTTCTGGAGCTTTTTGGATGTTATGGAACAACTAGAAATACTACCAATATTATAAAAATATGCAATCATGTGTAAACCTTAAAGTTTAGATATTTTTCCATGAAACTATTATGATTCTCGAAATCATTCAATGATGCTATAGAAGAGTATATTCGTTGTGAAATAAATATACATGCAAGATAAAAATCACCTTAGGATCTCTCAAAACTATAAACTAAAAAATATAATGTAGCATAAAATCTATGATACCATGTATAATCTACAATATAGATATAAACCCAAAAACTAGTGCAAGAGATAGAGAATATCAAACTATTAAATATAGATGATAATGAAATCAAATAACATAACATAGTTAATTTCATGAGAGTGAAGATGAAAAATCTCGCAATAACTTCATTTGGTATCCTTATTAAGGAAGGAAATAGTTATAACATATAGCCTCCAAGATTCCAAATTCATGAGGAAGAGGCAAAAACTAAAAAATAAGGAACTACTTATACAAGTTTTCAAATTTATGAGGATAAAAAAATTATATATATTCACATGAAAGAAAGATAATGTATACAAACCATTATCCTATACTACCTAAGTAAAAAGAAATTAAGTAACTCAATAAATTGGTGCAATATCACACTTAAGATAAAACATATCCAAGGTGAATAAAATATTATACTAACATTATTGAAATGAATATTTATAAATATTATATACATATTCACAGTTTAAATGGTTCTAATGGTTTGAATAATACTCATTATTAAGGATGACGATAAATGGTTTACATACATTGACAATGAAAGCAATTTTTTTTGTTAATCTATCTATCAACTCTTATGTGAAATATCAACTTAGTTATAATGCCATGTACGAAGGTTCTTTAATGTATACTCTCTCTCTCTCTCTCTCTCTCTCTCTCTCTCTCTCTCTCTCTCTCTCTCTCTCTCTCTCTCTCTCTCTCTCTCTCTCTCTCTCTCTCTCTCTCTCTCTCTTTTTCTCTCTCTCTCTCTCTCCCCTTCCCTCTCTATCTATCTCTTTTGTTATTGTCTAAATACCTCTCATGCTCTCCCTCTTCCTCTCTATCTCTAATATCTCTATCTTCATCTCTCATTTAATCATGTGATAAATGGGGTGGAAGAATAACCTGATCAAATATTACTTCTTTCTACTCATTTTCCTCTTGAAGTATTCCCCTACCTCTACATTAAAGCCCTCTACTAATATTAGTCTATTTCTATTCACCCTTTGAAATTGTAATAGCTCTTATAACTTGATCTCATCCATTATTTAAGTGAATTATCCTTGATCAATTAAGCAATCACGTGTATATTCATTCTTTTAATAAATTTGGTGTGCCAAAGAAAAGTTATGTTTCAATTTCTAATGCAAAACCTCAACCTAGATAGTATAAATTAATGAGATATCATTTAATATGTGTACGATCCCTTAAAAAAAACTTCGTGTTTTTTCTTATCAAAATTGAAAACACCAATCTAGGAGGCTACATGGCATGCATTAACATTTTAAGAGGCATTATCACAAAACTAGCAACAATTTGAGAATCATTGTGTTAAATTTTGGCACTTTTTTACTCTTAGGTCTCTTAAGTGACTTTACTATATTGTTGTAATCTAGAAGGATTCTGATTCTTTGAAAAGGAAACAAGGATTTCACTAGCATTCACTCCCCCACCCTAAATTTTAGAACCCTCAGTTTAGTCCCACAACATGCAAAATTAAAAATATCATTTTTGCCACCCTTACATTAAACACAAATGAGACATTTTATAATAATGTATTAACTATCGATAGGATAAAATAATTTAGATTTGAAGTAAACTAAAATAAGTTATTATAATTAAACTTAGTGCAAATAGAACATGCACATTTAGGTGTCACAAATTCTAAGAATTGTTGTTGAATAGATGATGAGACATTCACTTTTAGGTACAAATAGAACATTCCTAGGTGACACAGATTCTAAGAATTATTGTGTCAAATTTTGGCACTTTTTTGCTCTTAGATCTCTTAAGAGACTTTACTAGATCACTATAGCCCAAAAGGATTGAAAGACTTCATCAATGAAAAGATGCATCTTCTACAATTCACCTTCCCAACCCAATATATTGATGCCATTCATTCCTCCTTGTGAGTACAAAATAATAAATATGACACTTCACATCCTTACATTGAATGCAAATGAGACATTTTTTAAAATGCATTTATTGTTCATATGGTCAAAAGATTGGGAGTTGAGGGAAATTGAGATAGATTATTATAATTAGACCCAACATCCATTTATAGACACAAACAAAGCATTCATATGTGTACTTGTATCTTGGAGGATGATAACAACCCTATTTCATTAATGCAGTGGTTGAGGTTTGGTTACCATTTTAGAGGTTTTTGTGGGCTCTTCTTTACCCTACACACATATAGATTAAAGGATACCATTTATGGTGTTGATTTCAAGGGCCACAAAAGAATATTTCTGAAATATAGAAAAATGTAGGTGTTCAAAATGAAAACTAATGATGAGCCTAATTCTTCTAGTTTCATTCAATATGTGTGATATAATGTGTAAATGAGTAACATAAATTAAATCTAACCCAAATAATAATCAAAAGGTAGGTCTTAAAAGGGTCAAATGTTGTGTACCTTTCACCAAAAGTGTTTTTCCAAACCTCACTAAGGACTCATTCACCCTATGGCGATTGGGTCCTGGCTAGGGCTCTGGAAAATCAATTTTCGGGTTATGTTCCTCTCAGTCTCCACTCCCAAATTCTAGTTGGTCACTATCAAAATGTTGAAAATAAATCTTGTAGCTCAATTTCTATGATTTGAAAACTTCACTTGCAACTTTAACAACTTTGAAACTTTCTTTAATTTTGCACTCCAATGATCTTCAACCTAAAACTTGCAATCACACATCAAAGAGGGGAAAAATATTATTTTGTTAGGGAATAGGGGTTTTCCTTGGTCAAACCCCATTTTGGTAATTAAACATTATGATGAAACAATGAAACATGAAGGATGAAACATGAAACAATGATACCTTGGATAAAAAATCTGCAAACTAGCATGAAGTGGCCTCAATGAATGTAGATCTTGATCTTGAAATTTGATTAGAATAATGCCTTTGATATGCTTGATTAGATCTTGAGTGCTACATCAACAGATTAGCTCAAACAAAATGCATGGAATCTTAATTGCACTGTAATAATCTTCTACAAATCTACCCTCAAATGCCTTGAAAATGCTCTTGATCTCATAAACTTGCTATTATGTTTGAAGACTTGAAATTGCTAGGTGAAACTAAGTGAAATAGCCTTTATTTATACATATCTTAACATTAATTCGTGAAATTCAAATACAAGCTGACATTGAATTATAGATTTCAAATCATTAAAATATTGCCAAAAACATATTTCAAAGAGGGGTTCTAGGCCACTTACCTAGGACACACATCAAACAAGGTGAAATTTTATGTGAAAATAGGGTCATAGGACCTAGTGAGGACCCATTTTCCATGTGGCAAATGGGTCCTAGGTCACTTACCTAGGACACACAACTTCTAAAATTAAGTGTTGTGTAATGGCATTTATGAATGTCAGGTCTTATCCCTCGAAATTTGCATTTAATTAGACTTGGATTTGAATTAAAGGGGCCAATTAAGGAAAATTAACCTCAATTAATTAATAAATCCCTAGATTAGTATGAAAGTGTAAAAATACACTTTACAACACCCTAAATAAGGCACAATTAAGTCCATTTAGTTAAAAAGGGCCCTAAACTTAATGTGAATGTGTAAAACACATTACAACACTAAATCAAGGCAACATTAGGGTCATTTTAATATTAATTATTCTCAGATCAAGTGAAAAAGGGATGCTTTTTCCATAACTACATTTTTCCCCCACTTTAGTGAGAGATGACCTCATGTCAAACTCACACTAAAGTAGACATTCAAGACACTTATGTATGTAGCAATGACAAAGATACATAATCATATGTAACATCAATGATCAAGAAGATCAATCCTAGATGGTCCAACGTGATGTGGAACACATCTAAGCAATCAGTTTGCGCTCACTCCAAGGTAGTGGAACTTCAAGTTGTCCACTAGGTGAGTCTTCCATTACGGTGGAAAATGAGAGAATCATAATAGACTCCCATACCATATCAAATCTATCCTCCTAAAAACTTCCATAAGGCACCACAATGCTAGGCAAGGCTCCAAAGGAAAGCAAGGTGTGTTATGCTAGGTGGCCTTGGATTAGGGTTTCGAGCTTCATAAGGTTTAACAAGTTGTGTTATGCCAAAAACCTATGAACAAGGCAAGGCTCCATAGGCAAGCAAGGTGTGTTATGCTTGGTGGCCTTTATTAAGGTTTGAGCTTCACAAGGTTAGCAATTTGTGTTATGCCAAACACTTATGAACAATAATACTAGTAAAGGTATTTGTTCAAAGGGATTTTGCTTCGTTCATGTAAGGTCTTCTTTTAGGGATCATCGTGCCTAATGTCTCCAAGAGAGGACAAGTCAAGAGTAAAAGTTTCACAACTTAGGGAATGTAGTGCATCACATCACCACTAAGAGGAAAGTTGTATGCTAAGAAATATCACACTCTTGGAGGACAAAAAACCTAATGGCACCACCAATAAAAAGACACATCACAATAAAAAATAAAATCACACCGTGATACATTAAAAATATCTAAAGATATTATCAATGTATGCCCCCACTTTAAAGCAATTGCTAACACCATTGTTGTGAGCAATTTCTTTAAAGTAGTTGATGCTTACTCATAAGACATGAGAGCTTCCTTGGAAATCCCTATGCCAAGTCATATGTTTCTAAAATAAAGCTATGCCATGAAAAATGAGGGAGGGGTTGCCCCCAAAAGTACATAAGGGATCTATGGATTCAAGGTCAGTATATATGTGCTACAATGTTGTTATAAAGTGCGGAAATTTCATCATTCCCCAAATACTCATAGAACTGGAAGAATGACACATAAAGATCAAAAACAAATAAAATCCTTTTGAGTCACATGGAAGAGACCTAAATGTCTTGATGCCTTGTAGATCATCCCCAAAAGGAGAACACAAGACAAGTGAAAAAGATATAAAAAATTACGAACTAGAGAAGAATGTAGATACATATAGAGGAATGCACATGAAGAGAGAGAGATACATCAAATGAAATAGTATGGGGGATCACATTACACACATGCAATCACATAAAGAAACATGATAATGAAAATAATGCAAAAGACTAGTAAGGTACATGTGATTCAACCTATAGCAGGTCATCTGCATCCCAATCTTGGTCAGTAAATACAAAAGATGAACAACTAGTCAAAGGGACAACATCAAATGCCAAAACTAGGACAAGGCTATCTAACCCCTTGTCCCCACTAAGTGCAGGAAAAGGATGAGCCAAGATAGGTGATGAGAATAAACTACTTGCTATAAAAAGAATGATTTGCAATGAATGTATAACATGTAATAGTGATGATGCTAGAATCCTACAACTATTACGTGGCAAGGAGTGAAGCGAATTTTATGCAATAATTTGATAACAATCATCATCATCATTGAAGTAAAAATAACTCAATCTCAATTTTAATGCATGACACTCGGCAGTAAGATGCCCAAGAATTCTATGATGTGTGCAATAATTCATGTTTTTCTTAGGTATGTTGCTTTTACTAGGAGGTGGAAATTTAATCCAACCCTTTTTAAGGAGTTGTTCCATCTTTCATTCAATTTCTATTTGAGCATGTAAGAATGGAATTTTTTTGATTTATAAGGTTTTTGTTGCTTGCTTGATTCACTGACTTGTTGAGGTAGATTTTGAGGAGGGGGACCTAAGATGATCCTATCATCCTTGTGAGGCATTGGTTATTCCTTAGGAAGGAGGACACTTATGTTGGGAGGAGGAACTTGATATCCTAATCCTTTGGTTTTTTCAATAGGGATTTTCTCTAAAAATTTATGAATTTCATGCTCATTAGTTATGTCACATCCTTGGTTGGTTAGAATAAATCCTTGGTCATAAGTCTCTTCTAGATTGATGGGAGTGTTTGTCACTTTGTTAACATATCTTGATGGATGAATATGCACTTAATTAGAGGAGCTAGGTTCACTCATTGTTGGAAATTTAGGCTTATTTTGTGACTCAATTTCAAGATTTAAAAGACCAAACATCTCAAGTTGTGTTGTTTGTTTCATGGAAGGACAGAAAGATACATTATTCTCAATATTTTTAAGGCAATCGTTTATAAACTCATCCATGCTAGCATCATCTTGTCCAATGATGTCAACTTCATGAGGAAACTCATTAGGAGTTGATTGAGCATGAGTAGGTTCAATTGCATTAGGATCATTTCCAGAAACACAAGTTAAAGCATCAACCAAGGAGAACAAAGACACTGCTAAAACACTTATCCATTTTCAGTTTTTCAAACTTAAACAAGGTAATTTTATGATTACACTATGCAACAATATAAAAATGAAGTCTTGTAGATGCAATTTTGAAATCACACAATGCACTAAATGTACCAAATTAAGCTAGATATGATCAAATTGATGAAACAAGAACTCAACAAATAGTAACAAAAATCTAAAATTAGCAAACAGAAGTGTAGAAGTGAATATTTTAATGCCCAAAAATTTAGATTATGACCTAATTAGGGACTCATTTGGCCTATGGTGAATGGGTCCTAGATTAGGGTGTTGAAACAAAATTTGACATATTTTTAAGTGTTTTCCAGTGGTTTTTAGATTCAAATTTGTTACAGTAAGTTTCAGTTTAAGTTTTTTGTGAATTCAATATGAAATGCAAGTGAAAAATGTGATAAAATGATGACCTAAAAGACCTAGTTTGATATGCAATTTTGTTTCAATTTTCAAATGCAATTTTATATGATGCAAATGATATGCAAGATGACTTATTTTTTTGTGTTTTTTTAGATTTAAAGAATGCAAACAATGCAATCCTAAGACCCTAGATGCAATGCAAATTTGAATGAAAACTAGATACCCTAAACAAGACCTAATTCAATGCAAATGAATGCAAGATCTAATTCTAGGATGAAAATGGACTCCAAAATCAGAAAATTACAATGCTCAAAAGGTGGGGTTCACCATAACATGAAACATAGGAAGATGTAGGTGTCTAGAATGGAAATCAATGATGAACCTAATTCTTCTAGTTTCATTCAATATGTGTGCTATAATGTGTGAATGAGTAACAAAAATTAAATCTAACCCAAATAGCAGTCAAAAGGCAAGTCTTAAAAGGGTCAAATGTTGTGTACCTTTCACCAAAAGTGCTTTTTCAAACCTCGTTGAGGACTCATTCACCCTAATATGGAAAATGGGTCCTGGTTAGGGCTCTAGAAAATCATTTTTTGCATTTTGTTCCTCTCAGTCTACACTCCCATATTCTAGTTGGTCACTGTCGAAAAGTTGGTAATAAATCATGTAGCTCAATTTATGTGATTTGAAAAATTCACTTGCAACTTTGACAACTTTACAACTTTCTTCAATTTTTCTCTCCAATGATCTTCAACCTAAAACCTACAATCACACGTCAAAGAGGAGAGAAATGTTGTTTTGTTAGGGAATAGGGGTTTTCCTTGGTCAAACCCTGTTTTGGTAATTAAACCTTATGATGAAACAATGAAACATGAAACAATGATACCTTGGATAACAAAATCTATAAACTAGCATGAAGTGGCTTCAATGAATGTAGATCTCGCTCTTGAAACTTGATTAGAACAATGCCTTTGATATGCTTGATTAGATATTTAATGCTACATCAACATATTAGCTCAAACAACATGCATGATGCAAGACATATTTGACATGACAAATGGAATCTTGATTTTTGCAATAATCTTCTACAAATCAGCCCTTGAATGCCTTGAAAATTCTCTTGAATGCTCTTGATCTCATAAACTTGCTATTATGCTTGAAGACTTGAAATTGATAGGTTAAACTAAGTGAAATAGCCTTGTATTTATACATATCTTAACATTAATTCCCAAAATTCAAAT
This sequence comes from Sequoia sempervirens, assembly GCA_007258455.2. Lineage (NCBI taxonomy): Eukaryota > Viridiplantae > Streptophyta > Pinopsida > Cupressales > Cupressaceae > Sequoia > Sequoia sempervirens. Next base: position 63,779 of record VDFB02383736.1, on the reverse strand, counting down.
ACAAGCCAACATTGAATTATGGATTTCAAATCATTAAAATACCACCAAAAACATATTTCAAAGAGGGGTCCTAGGCCTAAGTGATGACCCATTCGCCATGTGGTGAATGGGTCCTAGGCCACTTACCTAGGACACACATTGAACAAGGTGAAATATTATGTGAAAATAGGGTCCTAGCGCCTAGTGAGGACCCATTTGCCATGTGGTGAATGGGTCTTAGGTCACTTACCTAGGACACACACCTAAAATTAAGTGTTGTGTAATGGCATTTATAAATGTTGGGTTTTATCCCTCAAAATTTGCATTTAATTAGGCTTGGATTTGAATTAAAGGAGCCAATTAAGGAAAATCAACCTCAATTAATTAATAAATCCCTAGATTAGTGTGAAAGTGTAAAGATACACTTTACAACACCCTAAATAAGGCACAATTAAGTCCATTTAGTTAAAAAGGGGCCTAAATTTAATGTGAATGTGTAAAACACATTACAACACTAAATCAAGGCAATATTATGCTCATTTTAATATTAATTATTCCCAAATCAAGTGAAAAAGGGATATTTTTTCTATTACTACAATTTCTTCTCTAGGTCATTCAAATACACCAAAGGAGATATATTTTGAGTTTTTTCACTATTCTAGTATTATACATTATTCTCCAAACTGAAACCCTAGTTGAAATTATTCTAAGCGCCAATATTTCATAAATGAGGATGAACAACTTTAAATTTGTATCTAAAACTATAGGATGAAACCCCTTTAGTTTCCCAAGAACAAGGATGAAAATCATTTTACCTAGCAAGACAATCACTGAAAGGATCGCATGGGCTTTCATGGTCATGGAACCTCAACTTCATCCAATAGTACATTGTATATTTTTTTATCATTGTTTAATATTTTATGGGCTCTTCTTTACCCTACACACATAGATCAAAAGATACCATTAATGGTGTTGATGTCAAAAGCCACATAAGTAGATTTATTCTCTAGGTCATTCAAATACACCAAAGGAAATATATTTTGAGGTTTTTCATTATTTTAGTATTATACATTATTCTCCAAATTGGAACCCTAGTTGACATTATTCTAAGCACAAATATCTAAAAAATCATATATGAGGATGAAAACCTTTATATTTTTAGAAAACCATAGGAAAAAAACCCTTTTTTTCTATTACTACAATTTCTTCTCTAGGACACCAGTTTTTTCATATAGGAAACCCATTATTCTAGCGATTGCATTTGTATAAAAACACCCCTTTAGTTATAAAATCACCTCAATCACTAAAGGATCGCATGGGCTTTCATGGTCATGGAACCTCAACTTCATCCAATAGTACATTGTATATTTTTTTATCATTGTTTAATATTTTAACCCTACACACATAGGATACCATTAATGGTGTTGATGTCAAAAGCCACTCTCTAGGTCATTCAAATACACCTGAGGTTTTTCATTATTTTAGTATTATACATTACAAATTGGAACCCTAGTTGACATTATTCTAAGCACAAATATCTAAAAAATCATATATGAGGATGAAAACCTTTATATTTTTAGAAAACCATAGGAAAAAAACCCTTTGGTTTCCTAGGAACAAGGATGAAAACCATTTCACCTAGCAATACAATCTCACTCAAAGGGTCGCATGGGCTTTCATGGTCATGGAATTTTAACTTCATCCAATAGTGCATTGTGTAGTTGTTATCAAGGTTTAATATTGTAGTTTCATTGCTACTTATATAATAGCAACATATTAATGTGTTTTAGACCAATTTATTGTAATTTCACATTGGGTTTGTGTCATTTTGTTGTTTCTTGTGGGTCTTATGCATAAATGTTTATGTGGTTATATTTATTATTACATAAATTTTTTAATGATTTTTCATTAATTTACTAGATTCATGTATTTGTAATCCAAATGAATTTAGACTCATTTAATAACTTAAAAGGGTTTTGATGTTTACCTATAATATGGTAGCTTCCTTTGTTAATTTGGGTATTAAGATTGTTGTAAGTTCATGAAAGTAAATATGGATTCTCAAAGGTGTAGGGTTAAATGTTTAAATCTATAGTTTATCTCCCTAAAATAACTACTAAGGTTAATGTATAAACCATGAAGAGAAGATTTCTTTCTAGAACTAGTTAAAGTGTTTAAACTCAATTTAAACACAATATTTATATAAGGTTTTAAGTAACATTTTCCATAAATAAAAATTTATATGCATTAATAATTAGCTTGGGTTATTACAAGAAATTAATAAGAATAGATGATAAAAGAAGAAGAATGAAAACAACCATAACAAGATTGACATAAACATGCCTTAGGAAAGCCTTGTAAAGGGAAAAAACCTAACCTCTAAAGCACATAAAAAAAATTACTATCAACAACTATAGACAATAAAATATCAATATTTTAAATTCACATGAGACCAATAGTCTCGATATTGGATAAATTTTGACAAACTATCCATGCATAAAACTAGACATCATTTCTCCATCCCAAGCCTTCAATATATAGGCCAATGAAACCCAATAAACAATGAATGATAATTTTCTAAAATCATGAGCATAAAAAAATAAGCTAAAGACTATTCAAGGTGGTCCACATTCAACCCATGCACCCTACTTTCAAGTATAACTAAAAATATGTTGTAACTCCTAATTGACCAATTTGACTCCCAAGACTAAGTAGGATCATAGTAACTCTCATGTGCTCCATGTGTTAGTCTAGTTATTACCATTTATACACTTATTACACTTGCTATAAATAGTTGGTCAAATATGCTAGTCATATTCCACTAAGTAACCCCCAACTCAATGACTTATTGAAATCATTATAAAACTAATGACACCTGGCAAAGAGCTCCAACTAAGGAATTTCAAGATTCATCCAAGACGGATGCCCTTTTCCAAGTGGGCTCATTAATCACAAAATTATACATTGTATAATTAGACTAAACATAGGTCTTGTAAGGTTTATAATAACACCTTGTCCCTTAGTCCTAACATTGAATTTGACCCCCTCTTAGCATTATATTAGTTTTAAACACAACATATTTCAAGCAAATGAGGATGTTAATAGATTCTCTTAGCATTGAAACTAAATTTATCTTTGAACAGATGGACTTTTGGCTTGCTTCTCAAGTTAAAATTGTAAATTGTCTCACTTGATACATCTGTATAAATCAAATAAAGTGTGAAACCTTGTGCCTATGCATGAGCAACATACAATTCAATTGAATTTATTTTTGAGTAATGGTTGTTAGTATTTGTGGCTGTGAAGAATAGGTTAGAGTTTACAAATAATTTATTTGAATATTTGGAACAAATCTAAATTTTGAATTGTGACATAAAATATCAACTATTATCAAGTGGTCCTTGATCTAATGGTAAAATGAATGCCTCATAAAGATCCCACCAAGGATAACGTCTTATCGAGTGCAAAGGCTCAACATTGTAATTTAATTAAAAGGTCAAGATCATGACATGGAAAATGTTGATAGAATTGGTACCCCTTTAGATAAATTTTGTGAAATAATATTGGATAAATGGTGTGCACCTAATACTGCAATGTGTTAAATATAACATTGTAACATTTTATAATGTAATTAATTTTTTTACATATACATATGTATATATGTATGTATGTATGCATGCATGCATGCATGTATGTATGTATGTATATGTATATGTATATGTATATGTATATGTATATGTATATGTATATGTATATGTATATGTATATGTATATTTATATGTATATGTATATGTATATGTATATAATGGTGACTAGTCTTCAAGTGTCATATTGTTGTGTGAATTTGGCTTGTGACACTGTCATATCATTCCCACTATAACACATCCCCATAAATTTTATATTGATCCCTAAATCCCATATATTATTTCCAATCCCAACTCATTCATCTAAATTAATTGTTTGATTAATTTATATATTTACTTGATTAGCATAAATATTTATGTAAGTGATGTGAAATTATCCCATACATATCAACTAATAAAGGATATTGACCCACCTCTAACACCAAATACATTAATTACAATGGTAACAAGTGTAACATCTAGTGGCCAACATATTTGAAAGTTAGTTGAACTATCTTTGGTTTTTAATAATAGTAATAAGTAGTAGTACTCTATTAGTTAAATTGGATGTCTACAACAAACAAATTTTAATAAATGTATTCTTCATTTGTAAAACTGTGGTTTTCTCAAAGTCTAAAAAATTAGAATAGTAGTTAACAAGTATCACATAATGGTTAGTCATTGCCACTACTAAAATATTTAAAAATTAGTTGAACTATCATTGATCTGTAATAAGAGGAATAAGTTGTAATAGTTTATGACTTAAGTTTGATGTCAACTACAGACTACTAGTAATAAAAAACATAAAATACTATTTTTCATTTGTAAAATTATAGCCTACTCGAAGCCTACAAATTATAATGGTAACAAAGTTTCACATAATGGCTAGTCTCTACAAGTACCATATTCTTGTGTGAATTTGTCTTGTGACATCATTATATCACTATCCCATTGTAACGCATCCCCATAAATTTGTTCTTGATCCCTAAATCCATCATTTACAACCTTGGATTAGATTTACAAGTGCAAACTTGACTTTGGTCACTTTCATAATCATAGATCTAAAATTTATATTTTCACATTGTTCACTCATTCACTAGTCATTGTGAGACAACCTAGAACTTATTTATGTTGATTTTTATGTTTTGTTGTTATATTTAGAGATGCCCATTCACTCATTTGAAATAAATTTGGATTAGTCAAGCACTATCATCTAGGGTTTGAACAAGGACTTGTCATAGAGCGTTTATGAAAGCAATATAATAGTATCATTTGAACATTACATGTGGATGCATCATTTTAGGTACATTGCATGATTGCTTGATATTGTCAATCCTTGTTCCAAATCCATTAAATTGGTCCAACTATGGATCTAACTAAGGAGAATGTGACCTCCACAATTTAGCACATTCTCTAAAGGCATTCCTAAACACTTGATTTTTACCAAAATTCAAATATAAAAAATTTAAGATAAGAGAATTCATTTAATTTTCATAATTAATTTAACATATATTTGTGAGTGTCTAATCTACAATCAACTAACAAGAGACAACAAACAAGTGTTAATCATGTTAGAAAACAAAATAAAACACTCCCTATCAAATTCTTTAACCAAATCAAAGAGAAAACATGAAAATAAAAGAAAATTAATTAAAGATAACATGAAATCAAATTGAAGTAGCTAAACCTCCATCCCATAAGGGGTAGTGGTGCTCCTTTGATGTGGAAAGAAGTCCTTTCCCAATCCCTTTGATAAGCTTTGATGATAGAAGATGATTTCAAGTATGGAATTGATGTTAAATGATGAAACTATGCTCATAAGTGATGAAAATGGTGGCAACTATGAGTTGAAATGCCTATAGTAAGAATGCTTGAAGTTGTGGATGTGATTGTGGATGGATTTCAAGTAGAAGTGGCTTCTATTTATAGGTTGAAGGGTTGAAGAATGGAGAGATGAGAGGAATGTGGGACTAAAAGAGAGCCAATGAGATTGTGATACTTGGCACATGGCTAATGGATGAAGGTGGAGCACATTTTGGAGAATGTGCATAGTTAATTATGCATGTAGTTGAGATGTAAGAGGGGTGTAAGAGAGATACATGCATTTGTAAGAAGCATTAAATGAATGTGGTTGAGATGTAAGAGGGGTTAATGTTTGGGTAAGAAAGTCAAATAAATGGAGTTAATGAAGGAATATTCCCTAGAATATGCCTTTGTGAGGGAAAATGGGGTAATTAGTTAATTAAAATAATTATTTTCATGTGCAAGTGGGTTAGTTAATCAGGGGTTGATTTAACTCTTGGGGAGTTAAAAGCTAGAGAATGATTAGAAAATGATTAAAGTTAATTAGTTCAAAATTTAATTAACTTTGAGTGGGTTAGTGGATTTATGATATTTGATTTATTTAATCAAATAAGAGGACTTTGGGGATAAATTGATTTATTTAAATCAACATGATGAACATTGGTGAATTAATCTAATAAAATGTTTTATTTGATTAATAGAAGAATTTGATGATAATTAAACAAAATTAGGTGCATAATGTCAGAATTATTTGAGTGTCTACAATATTATTTCCATCCCAACTCATTCATCTAGATTAATTGTTTGATTAAGTTATATATTTAAACTTGAGTAGCATTTAAATATTTATGTAAATGATGTGATTATCCCATACAATATCATTTACTAAGGATATTGACCTACATCTAATACCAAACCTATTAAATTACAACAATAACAAGTGTCACATACTGACCAAAATATTTGAAAGTTAGCTTAACTTTATTTGATTTTTAATAATGGTAATAAGTAGTAGTCTATGAGTTAAGTTGAATGTCTACTACAAGAAAATTTTAATAAATCATATTCTTCATTTATAAAACTATGGGTTGCTCAAAGTCTAAAAATTAGAATAGTAACAAGTGTTGCATAATGTTTAGTCTTTGACACTACTAAAATATTTGAAAATTAATTGAACTATCATTTATCTATAATAAGAGGAATAAGTAGTAATAGTCCATGACTTAAGTTTGATGTCAACTACAAATAACTTATAATAAAAACATAAACCATTATTTGTCATTTGTAAAATTATAGCCTAGTCAAAGCCTAAAAATTATAATGGTTACAAAGTGTCACATAATGGCATTTATCTACCACTCCCAACATATTTAAAAATTAGTTGAACTAGATCTTTGATTTATAATAATATTAGTCCATAAGTTTTTTGGATACTTGTGTTGTCATTGATGTCAATGTGTTGGAGATTGTTGGAGATATGGAGTTGTTGGGATGTTCGTGTTATCATTGTTGTAGTGCTTGTTGATGCCAACCTCTAGTGTGGTTCAGATTCTATGAAGATGTTGTAGATATTATGATTTTGTTGAGAAAGTTTTTGTGGATTTGCAAAGGATGTGATTGAGATGAGAAATTTTTTGTGATGTTGCAAATGTAGCATAGTCACTTGGTTTCCAAGTTCTTTTGAGAAAATTTGAATAAAAGAAAGAATAATGTGACAAAGAGGTGTTATGTGTTGAGCTCCACATTTCCTCATGGTTCAAGTTATGCTTTTGTAGTTTGGATATGTTGATCAAAGGTGTTCAGAGCTGTTATATCTAGAGTTCCAGGTTCTAGATTGTGTTGCAGTAGAAGTTGTGTTGACTAGTGTGTGAACTGTGAAGTAGGTAGTATGGGAGAGATGTAAATGCTCCGCATTTCTATGTGTTGAGGTTTCTTGTCTTGCGGATTTGGGAACATGCTAATAATGTCTATATCTATCTTGCCTTGAATTGATTCGTGTTTGGTTGCTTCACAAGTTCAGTTCTTGTGTTAGAGTTGGTTGGTTGTGCAATTGGTTACACTAGATGGTTGTGTTCTTTAGTTGTATATAGATGAGGCAATATTATTAGTTTTCAAGTTGATGATGGAATATTCCAGAATGTTTATAAGTGTTGTGTGTGGTTTGTGAGTCATATTTTGATCTATTGAAGCATGTAATTAAATGTTTGAGGGTGTTAATACAGGTTTGGCTAACCTGGCGTGTTAGCGCTAATTACAGATGTGTTGTGTTGTTTGTGAGAGCTTTGCAAAGCATGTCACTGTAGATTTGGGTCCTAGTTAACCCTTTTTTATCTACCTTCACTTCTTTCCACCATGGAAGTGTTTTGTGTCAACCTATTTTGTAATTGCATGTTTTAGGTGCATAATCAACCTTAGAGAATGCTTTCAAGGTTGAGGATGGTATAAATTTAAGGTGAATTGTTGGAGATGAACTGTGTGTTGTATGATATGAATATAATCAAGAGCAGTGATTTGAGTGCAATCTTTGATGACTAAGGCTATCAGAAGCAATGAGTAGAAGGTGTCTACATTTTTAGTGTAAATGAAGTTACTGGGGGCAAAAAGTTGAAGGTTGCGGATGGTGTAGAGTGGTTGTGGTGGATCTTCCTGTTGCTCTAAGATAGATTTTTTTTGTAACAGTCTTCTTCTTTCTAATCTAGTAATGAGCTTTTGGTAGTGAGCCCTTCTTTCTTTTGGGCAGTAAGCCCTCAAATAGTGAGCCTTTTGTATTTGATGTTGCTATTACTTTATATAGTAACCCAATCCTCATTGTGGTTTTACCCTTCTTGGGTTTTCCACATAAATCTGGTTTTCTATTGTTGATGGTGTTTGATGTGTTGTAGTTTCACTTGTTTACATCCATGCTAAATTTGTTTAAGGGTTTAAGGGTTACTAAGGATCTAAATGTTAATGAGGGTTTTGATGTTTTAGTGTACAACTAATTCACCCCCACTCTTAGTTGTCCTATGCATCTAACAAAGTTAGGTTGGATTTCTACTACAAAAATTTGTAACAAATACTTTTTTATTTAACTATTGTTTCTTATTTGTAAAATTATGGGTTACTTGGAGCCTAAATTGCAATCAGCCTTACTCTAGTATTTTTTTATGGTTATCTATTTAGATTGATTTTTTTTTCAATATTCCCTTGGTCTATTGGTGAAGTTGAATGGTTATGAATGAGCCCACTAAGGATCAAGTATTTTTGAGTGCAAGACTCTAACATCATAAGAGGTGAAGCTGAGATCGTGTCTTAGGCGAATTTGACAGTATGGATACCTCTCAGTTCTTGGCTCTTAATTGAAGAGGTTTTAGCCAATACACTCATACTCCCTATTGAATAACTAGAAATTATTGGTGAATGATATAAGATGTTTCATGAAAAAATTATAAAAACCCAAATACAAATATATACTCAAAATATCCCTTTCATGACATAAACTCTTCTTAAAATTTTAAAATATTCACTTTACACAAATTTCTAAAACAATAAAGATATAAACTAAATCCAAAATTTCTGAAATGTACGTGCATGTACACCATCTTGTTTATTTTTGAAAGGAAATTTGTAAAACTTTATTCAATTCTAATATTTAATTGTATTTTATAATAAAAAAAGCCCAAATACAACCATCCAGTCATCAAATTCAAACCAGGGGCTGCTTATCCTTATCCTTATCATTTTTACCTGTCATATCTGTTAGATCATTTTAAATCCTATCTTAAAAGTAATGTAGGCATGGGCATTTTTTCAATTAAAAAAGAAAGTAATGTAAGCATGGTGGCACCAAGGCACATTCTAAAGTTGTTTCAGGAGGGCCTTCAATGATTATAATGCCTACATGTAATAATATCCAATAAAAATACAAAGTGATCAAAAAACAATGGAGTATAGACCAAAGATAGTTTTTGTGTTTAATGGCCAAAAATTGCAACTAAAGGTTTCAAATTTTATAGAAAATTAGCGTATGAAGAATTGCTCCTCCTTGAAAAATGTAAGTATCTCTTTGTGAGATGAGATCACCCATACAAATCAATGGAGCCTATATATACATATATATGTATATATATATAGATGTATATACATATAAATACATATATATCTACATATATATATACATATAGATGTATATATATATATATATTCAATAGGATTTTGTTGTTTGTGTGAAGAATAGTTTTGAATAAATCGATCAAGGATTAAATTTTGTCTAGTACAAGGTCATGGCATCATAAAAAAATAAGATTAAGATCATACATCTCAAGAATACCGTAAAAGATACCCCTCAATATTTAACTTTTGATCAACAAAAAAGTAATCTAAACTTTATGTAATTCCAACCAAAAAAATTTAAACATACCTAAATGAAAACATGTGTAATTTATAAAGCACAAGGTAACACTATTGACATGACTCTGTAGAGTGGTACACCTTGAAGCTAGAGGCCACCACCCTTGGCCCTATTCCCTTCTTCCAATGGATAAATGAGTACATGATAAAGTGAACTCAAGCTTCAGCTTTTCCAGATTCAAATGATTTAGACTGGGTACATTTAACATACTACAAATCACTAAACAGTGTGAGGTGTAGATTCATTCCCGACAGCTTGGAGTGTATGTATATTGTCCCGTACAATATTTTTCTAACAATCTATTTTTTTCAAAGTAGATGACTTCATTACTTTATTTATTATAAAAAGGTTATAATTTCTAGGGCTTGGGAATCATGACTAAGACAGGACAATATATTAAAAAATAATCTAGAAAAATTCATATGGTTTTTTAATTTATTGAGGTAGACATGTGTGAAGATTGCTTTAAAGTTTGAATACTAGATTTTATTTATTGGATTAACAAAAGAATTTACAACACAAATATAAAACAAAAACAAGTAAAAAGGACCTTTCAAACAACAAACAAATTGAACAACGAGACAATGTTTACATCAAGTGAAACAATGAAATGAAAATAGTCATAAAAGTCCATAAAGTTTTTTGATGAATAAGCTTCTAATCTATATTAATAAAGAGATTAAATACATATTCACAAAAAAAGTTTGGGTGGTAAGAAAGCACACCCCGAAGGTCACATGGGCAGAGCCCAGAAAATCAAAAAATCATGGGCCAAGCCCAGAAGTCCAAAATAACAAATATTAAAAAATGGCCATCAAGCGGCCAAGGCAGTGCTAGCAGAGCCAGGAGGGTCTCTGTCATCCTTCTTCCCCCATACATCAGCGGGGTCAGGATTGACGTCAGGAGGAGCCCAACCATCATTGTCATCTTTTTCTTTAACTTCTTCCTCGTGGCGAGATTGCAAGGGCCAAGCTGCGGAAAGACTTTACTCATATCTGGCCAACCAGAACTAGAGGCAGTACCAGGAGCAGGGGCATCATCAGAGGGCCAACCGCCACCACTCCTCGACGACCCACCAGAGAACCACCCCTGGCCAACCCGTGGTAGAGGAGAGCGAGCACGCCGAGGGGGGCGGGAGTCCCGCCGAGGCGGAGGCTAAGAGTGGGGGCGAGTGGAACCACTCCACTGCCGGCCCTGAGAGGGTGACCGATGGTGGGAGGAGGAGGGCGAGTCGGGGACCTAGGCCACAGTGCACAGGGCATTGCCCTAATGGTCCAGGAGAACCTGGAGGTGAACAACTTCTAATGCCACTTTTTTGGCTTGCACCTGTATCTAAAATAATACATTAGAGCAAATAACAGTTTTAGAATACATAGAAATGTGACAATCCATTTGAGAATGAGCAAATATGCAGGAATTTCTATCCTTCCAAATAGTAAAAAGGATTTCCACCCTGAAAGAGTGCCAAAGCTAGGTATACTTTGTTGGGAATCTAGGTGAATCCCCCAGCAGAATCATGTGCCAAGAGAACGGCTCCAACCGAAATGGCCAAAAAAATTCATGTATCCAGGTCCAATACTGCTGGGCCCGAGGGAAAAACCAAAAGAGATGCTTAAAAGTCTAAAACTGCCCACAAAATGGGCACAGAGGGTCCGGAACCCCCAAATGAACAAGCCGAGAGCCCACCGGCAAGCCCTGGAAAAGAATACACCAAGCAAAATGGGCGATCTTCGGCTCAACACCTATAGACCAAGTGTTGGAAAATCATTTACACCAGACAAGAGCTGAAGATTGGAGTAACCACCTCTGATTCAGACTCTGGAGCATGGTCCAAAGTGAGGTGAAAGCCACCTGTAGCCAAGCCGAGGCTTGTAATTTCTCAAAGGAGTATCTGGGTACCATTTCCAGTCTTTCCACCATGGTTTGGGCCCACGAATACCAATTTTGTGAAGCATCTCATCTGGTATAGCACTCACCAGACCCTCAAAAGTAGCTCAGTCCTGGTTATGAAAATTATACAAGGCACGAAACTCGTCCCAATGCATGATGCACATGGCAAGTCTGAGAAAAAGCTGATGGAGGGTTTGGATACCCTTCTTATGAAATCTGAGAGCTTTAAGCCAAGGCACTTTAGCCAAAGGCTGATCATTTCTAGAAAAAAGGGGGCGACCACCACACATTGTGCTGGTTCAGAGAGAGCCCATCCCAAAAGTCGGAGCCAGGGTTTGACAGATTCTCAAGCATGCCAAATGCTTTTGGCAACAAACATACCAATTATCTAAACCGTCTCTTTTATTACCAGAAGGGTTTGGAGGCCAATTCCTTTCCAGGCAGGTCTGTTGGTAGGGAAACCAGACTTAATGCAGTGGTGAATGAGAATTTCCAAGCCTCATCACCTGTGAGGGCACGAATCACCCATTTGACACATAGAGCAATTCCCTACCTCTGGGTAGAGAGCAAACCCAAGCCTCCAGAGTCCCTGGGGAGACAATAGAAATCCAACACGACACGATGGAAGCCATGATGAGTATCAGAGGAGGCCCAAAGAAAATCACGAAGCAATTTCTCAAGCTTTTTATAAGCAGCTTTAGAAGGCGCCCAGCAAGAAGAATAATAAACATGGGTAGTGGCCAAAACTTTAGAACAAATCTGGAATTTCCCTGCCAAAGAAAGAGGTTTGGTGATCCAGTAAGTCAGCTTTTTCTCCACCCAAGCAAGCACAGCCTGCCAAATCTCCACTGGAGAAGCTTGGAAAGCAAAAGGAATGCCCAAAAATTAGAAAATTTCACCTGGCCCGATCCAATTCCATCCAAGAGGTTGTAGCCAAGCAAGGCAAGGCAGGACAGACTGTCGATAGCAAAGTGTCTTGTGCCACTGAATGGCAGAGCCAGACGCAAGATAGAACACATTAAGGCACTGGAGTGCCTCATGAATGGTCTCCTCTTCCTCCAGGAGAGTGAGAAAGGAGTCATCTGCAAAGTGCCCATTGAGCAATTGCAACTAGGAATTCGGTAATGAAATGCCTTTGACGCGCTGCAAAGAGGCCGCATTAGCCAACAAATAACCAAACCCTTCAGCGGCAAGCACATAAAGTGAGGGAGCCAAAGGGAAACCCTGCCAAATGGAACGGAAGAGGCCAAAGGTAGAGGACTGTCGACCATTGATGGTGATGCAGGCCGAGGCATCCACAAAGAGCATTCGAATAGACTAAATAAAATTGAGCCCAAAACCCAGAGCTTGCAGCATGGCAAGAATGAAAGGCCATTCAATGTGATCATAGGCTTTTGCAAAGTCAATCTTGATGAATAAATCTTTCTGGTTGGAGCACTGGGCCCACTCCATGCCTTCCCAGATGGAAATGATATTATCCAGAATATACCTGGATTTGATGAACCCAGTCTGCTCTGGACACACAATGAGGGGCAGAAGATGGCAGATTTTTAAAGCAAGAGCTATAGCAATTATTTTATAAGAAACATTAAGGAGCGTAATAGGCCGCCAATTACAAATATCCTCAGGATCACCGGCTTTAGGTATGAACTTAATATTCCCTTTATTTATTAGCTCTCCTAAAGAATTAGAATGTAAAGCCTCTAAATAGACCTGAAACAAGTCGGGACCCACACAATCCCAGAGAGCTTTGTAAAATTCACAGGGAAAGCCATCAAGCCTAGGGGCTTTATCATTTGCCATGGAATGTAATGCCTCTTTTAGATCATCAAGCATAAGCAACTGGTCACAAAATTTCTTCTAGGTTGCAGACAACCTATGTGGCACGACAGCAAGGCAATCCTGGAGGGCCTACTGGCACTCAGGCGTGGGGTCTTGGGTAGTGAAAACTTGCTCGTAATTATGCACAAAATCCTGCAGAATGTCAAGCAGCTCCGAAAGGACCTGTACGCCATCTTTAATCTTTTTAATTCCTAGAGAGGAGTGCCTAGGATGCAAAGCCAAGAAAAACTCCTTGGAGGCACGATCACCAATTTTGAACCAGTGCAAACGGGCCTTGATTTGCGCGCCTCTAGCAGTGTAGTTGTCCGCAACTTTCTTTTTGTGCCGTAATTCTACAACTTTAACTTGCAAAGTTGGAGAAAAAGGGCTAGCCGCTAAGGCCTTGTTAGCTGAGAGAAAATCAGCTGTGGTTGCCTCGTAAGACCGCCAGCGAAAGATGGCCAGCTGGCATCCATAAATGTGCAAGAAGCGAGTGGTACGGGTGATGGCATCATTCCACCATGTAATCCAACCAATATTATGAGTTTGCCTGCATTCCAAGTTCCAAATTCTGTGAATGTGGGTCAGGGTGGCCTTATGGCCGAGACGAGAAGTGTTGAGGAAGAATTGTGTCTTGCACATGCAAGGTTGTCGAGTCTCCCATTCAATGCGAAAATTGATGGGTAAGTGATCAGACAACGTCACATCCATTAACGGCTTAACCGGAAGGGAAGAGCTGGCAAAGGAGAAGAATGATTGTGCCAAGATCATGGCACAATCAAGGCGCTTAAAAATTATGTCAAAACCAGCCCTAAAATTGCACTAGGTGTGCCAAGGAGAATGAGAATGGCGGTGGCCAATATTGGGATCAAAAAGCCACAATTTATTGCGCATGTAAAACCATGCCTCATGTTCGCCAGTTGCCCATCTGAAGGGCAGGATGTCATCTTTATCACAGGCCATCTCAACCATGTTGAAGTCCCCACATAAAATCCATTGGCGACCGGCAATGAATCAACAATCCATCGCCAGAGTAATGAGCGCTCCATAGCATCATTCAGGGCATAAACATTAATGACCCTAAAAGAATGATTATCAATATTGAGTAGGATCCAGACAAGCCGCTGCATGGGATCAGACCCATATTCAACCACGCTAGAGTGCCACCATGGGGACAAAAGAGTGACAACTCCTCCATGCCTAGACTCGTAGGTGGTACTGAACATAGAACTGGCTGGCCAGATAGACTGACAAGTCGAAGCAAGCAAAAAACTAGAAATTTTAACTTCCTGGAGGCACAGAATATCAATACTAGTCAATTTTTTCAAAGTATCTCTAACAATATATTTTTTGGAGAGGTCAGTAAGACCTCTAACATTCCATGAGAGAAAATTCATGGATGAACTGCATCCATATCATCAGACTCTGATTCCTCTCCATTCAGAGAAGAGAAATGATTCTGTAAAAATTCTAGCGGAACCGAGCCAATCTAGATAGAAGGAGAGGAAATCCTCTGCTTCTCCTGAACATATTCCCCTTCCTCCCTGGGAGGAGAGGGGCTTCGAGAGCACCTTTGGGCTCCTGAAATAGGAGCAGAACTATGCGGCTGGGCCATCATGATGGTAGCAGGTTGAGGCATGGTCTTAGGCCGAGGCTGAAGAGGCACGCTATCGACCTTGCCCAGAACTGCCATCCCCTTCTAAGAAGGGTTTGAAACATTTTTTGCTAGTTCGACGGCTCTGGAAGCCGACGAAGAACCAAAAGATTTATTCCTGTGACCTATGACTGTAGTCCAAGTAGATTTTTGTTTAGGAGTAGAAGAATCTACTTGACAAGATTGTTCAGTTTCTCATGGCGGAGAAGGTGTACAAGGCACTGCCAAAGGGCAGTCCTTGATCTTGTGGTCTGCGGACTGACACTGATAACACGTGTTGGGTAGATTAAAATAAGTGACTTGCTGGGTATGCCGGAGAGTTCCTATTTGAATATCAATGGCATCTTTCAAATCTTGGGAAAGGTCAACTTCCACACAAACCCTTTCTAGGGACGGGCTTGGAAGAACCTGTCTGGCTCCACACAAATAACTCTCCCCAATGACGAAGCAATATGATTCAAAAAAGGCACACAGGGCAAAGGAAGACCAGGAAACTCAATCCAGACTTGGACCCAGAGCTTGGTCTCATCCGAGACAGTGAATTCACGGGTCCAGGCTTGGAAAACCAATAGGGAAGACCAGACATACCAGGGACCATGACCCAAAATGGCCTGCACATGGCTAACTTATGAAAAGAGGAACAAAAAAAACCCTTGGTCAAGTTTTGAACCATCTCAAGGCGGACCCCATGAGGGACCCAAGCCTTGTTGACCCATTCTTTAAGCACACTTTCAGGGGGGGTTCTCCCAACAAAATACCCAACAAGGGTGTGACTTTCAAGCCATTGACAAGCAAAATCAAACTTAGGTAAAGGTAAAACCACATTAGCAGGGGAGTCAGAATGCATACCTCATGGAACACTTTCAGAACGAATTTTCGGGGATGTTTGTTCGGAGGAGGAGCCATTGAGCAAAGCCATCAAACTTCCAACACCAGCATGAACTACTGGGTTAGGGACGGTTGAAGGCATAATAAGGCGCTTAAGGCCGCACTAAATGTCATACGCCGACAATAAAGGAAAATTATTATGCACGCACAAGATGACACGCCGCACGTGCAACAATAATACTTTCACTTTTACGTGCCCTCTAATTAACCCCATCCATTGTTCTTAGTTTGCTGATTCCATAAAGTTTTTGAAGTAACATGGCAGGCCAAAGCACAGGTGGAGAGCTTGAAAGCTACTAAAAATCACTCAAATTATTTGTTGGAAATAACTCCAACTACGAGAGCACATAGCAAACAACCAAGCACCATAATATATATTCCTTAGTAATTGAAATCACCACCAGACCCTGAAGAGAGGTTAGTCATCCTAGACCAACATCAATAATAGTAGAAGAAGCCACACCAACAAATTTTTCATAAGAACCTCAAACGTCCTGAGATCAAAGCATGATTATGGATGAACTAGTCACCATCCATAGCACCAACAACATATCTCTAGGAATAACCACAAACCAGCATAGGAAAATAAAACTCTCTAAAGAAAATCTTCTTGAAACCTGCAACCAACACCAAAAAAAATTGCCTCAAAAGCATTAAATTATAATTATTGCATCTCTCTCAGTGTAATGTACAAATTGAATTTGGAGTGGAGGAGGACTGAAGAATGGAAATATGGAGGGAGAGATTCACAAAAATGATCAGAGATTCCATTTGAGTGGTATAGAAAATGTGGGAAAAGGCGGCGAGGTAGCAAAATTTCCAAATGTTTTTCAAAATAATGTCTCTAAAGGTCTGAGAAATGATATTGGAGTGTGACGCAAGGCTGAGAAGAGTAGTTTTCTAAGACCATGCTTAATGAGATAGAGCCAAGAAATTGATAAAAATATACTTCCATAGGTGTTGAGCATGGGGGAAAAACCAAAAAGCATGCTTAATAGTCTCCTTTTTAGCACAAAAGGGATAGGTCAGTGTTGGGGAGATGAAGGAAAGTCTCCAATGGAGACTTTAACATGCAAATTTTTTTAGGTGATCAATTGGGCTTGAGCTTCAACATTTGATTTATAAATAAGCATACTTAAATTATTCCATTTCACATGTCTGAATTTGTAATGCCATTTATATAATTAAGATGAGCAAACAAGGAAATAGTTGGCAAAATTTGTCTGTAGACAATTTTAAGGGGGAATGCATGAATATGACGATTGTTAGGCCATTTCCAATCGGTGAGGAAGTTGTCATGGCAAGGTATGGATAGAATATAGTATAGATCATTCATAACAAGTCGTTGAATTTGAAGAATAGGAGGCTGGTCAATGGAAGATGGCTTGAATTGGGTCTTAGGTTGGTGCCATGTTTTCTACTTGAATCCAACCAAATCCCAGAGGTCTCTAAAGGTTCGAATGCCTTTGTTAAAGAGATGTTTACCTTTAAGGAGCTTGTTTAAATCAAGAGGGGCATTATCTAGCTAAACAAGATGGTTCCACCATATAGAGGAAGAGGCAAAACTTAGACCATGGCTCAAATATTGGGTGTACCAAGATAATTTTTTAGAGGTAATTTTCCATACTTTCCAAATGGAATTGGAGGGTTCTCAACCATGAGTTTTGAAATAAGGAGCAAGAAGAATTTTATCCATCCATTAACACCAAATTCCAAGGTTGATCATCAGTAGCAGTTTGAATACGACAATGAACCAAATGCTACCAAGGTGCATCACCATCCTAGGCCCTAACAATCCATTTTGTGGTAAGGAAAATTCCTTGTGTATGGGTCAATGACTCCTAAACCTCCTTTATCTTTTCATTTCAGAATATAGTGATTCCATGAAGTAGTTGGCTAGCCTTTTTTATTTTCCCACTTAGCTCAGAGGAAGCTCCTGATTAGCTAAGTCAATTAAATGCAACAAGTTTTAGAAGGAAACCAACAAGAAGAAATGTGAACATGGTTGGCAAGAGGGATCTTATTAGAAACCTATAATCTACCAACCATGTAAAGAAATTTATTGGTCCAATTCAAGAGCTTTTTTTATTATTATTTTGGCCAAGAACTAATTCCACATTTCTTTCAACGAAACTCCAATTTTGAACAGAATCCCAAGGTATCTAGTAATATCCCCATGCTTGAATTCTTTATGCTCAAGATCCAATGAGATCGAGGGTTGGGCCTTGTCATGATAAACTATGTCTTATGCATGGAAAGTTTAGATCTTGACATAGAGCAAAAAAGATCTAAAATGTCGAGCATGTTTGACACTTCTTTTGTTGAGTTTTGTATGAACATCATGTTGTCATCAACGAAATGGGACTTGAGAGCAATAGCATTTCCAGGGATCTTGGTGCCATGAATAATTTTATTTGCAAGCGCATGTTGAAAAAGATATTTGAGTGCATCAACAACAAGAACATACAAGAATGGGGCAAGAGGGAATCCTTGACAAATGGATTTATGTAAGGGAAATGAAGGAGAAAGAACACCATTAACAACCACTCTGGCATTAGCATCCATGGAGATCATTTTAATTTGTTCACATATTTTTAGGCCAAAACCAAGCCAACTGAGCATTTTAAGAATAAAGGGCTAGTGAATATGATCATAGGCTTTATCAAAGTAAAATTTAATTATAAGGGAATCCTAGGTTATTTGTTGAGTCCATTCAGAAGTCTCCTAGACAAGGACCAAATTGTCTAAAATAAATCTTCCCCATAAGAACCCAATCTGCTCTAGTTGAACAATTTCTTGAGAGATATATCTAATTCTTTGTGCAAGAGCTATAGCAATAATTTTGCAAGAAGTGTTGAGAAGAGTAATAGGTCTCCATCCATTGATGCTATCCTTGTCTTTACCTTTGGGTATGAGTTTAATTAGTCCTTGATTAATAGTGTTTCATAAGGACCCAATCTCAAGTCCTTCAAGATAGAAATTATAAAAAAATTCATGAATGTGAGACCAAATGGCTCTACAAAATTCAACCAGAAGACCATTCATTCCTAGAATTTTTTCTAAAGCCATGTAGTAAAGGGGTTCATCAAGTTCCTCTATTAAAAGGAGGTGGTCAAGATATCTACTATACTAAAGGTCTATTTTCTTAGGGATGCAATCAACAACACTATCTTCAAGAATGGGAAGAAGAATGTCATATTTAGTGGCATCAACAAAAAGATTCTTGAAATGTTCATAGAAGGTATGCATTATATCACTGTGATTGTTCAATAGGTTGTCATCAGCTATTTTGATTGCAGAGATGTGCTCAATTTTATACTTGTGTTGAAGGTATTAGAAGAAAAATTTAGAGCCTCGATCTCCATTATAATCCATTATAACCAATTTCAGATTTGGGCACCTTTGCGTCTATAGACAACCATTTTGTGTAGCTGGTTTTCAACATTAACCACAAATTGTTGTAAGGTGTTGTTGTGAGGATTGTAAGCTACACAAGTATGACCATGTTTCAGCTGCCTTTTAAGGGATTTCTCAAGTCTGTGTTGTTTAGCTGCAACTCCTCTACCATAGTCATGAAGGAAGGAGGTGCGTCTAGTTATTGTTCTTTTCCACCATCTAATCCAATTGCTTTTTTTGGGGTTTTGGTTCAACATTTTAGGTAGTTAGGATACCATCAATACAATCTTGGTTCTTAAGATGGGTGACATTTAGCTTGAAAGGAAGATCATTGGGGATGGGGGTAGGATCAGAAAAGGAAAGGGTGATGAATATTGGAAGGTGATCAAAGAGAGTGGTAGAGAGATGTAAAATGACAAGGAGACTAGCATGGGATGGAATAATGGGGCAGCTAGGAGATATGCAGAATCAATCCAACCAACTTAATTTCCTTAAGGACCCTTCATGACAATACTCCAAGTGTACCAATGAAGCATTTGGAGGTTGAATTTATAAGAAGAGGATCATGAACACCAAGGGAGTTTCGAGCTAGAGTCCAAGCTTCAAATCAGAGTTAGACAGACGAACAAGGGGTTCCCAACTATGATCAGAAGGTTGTTCCACCATGTTAAAATCACCCCCCAAAACCCACTCAAGATTGGGAAGGAAAGAACGAAGCCAATCTCAAAAGTTGATTCTCTCATATGAAGAATTAGGAGCATAAATAGAGCAGAAACCCACAAGCATGTCCTTAATAAGGGTGGTCACCCAAACACAATGGCCATTAGGGTTGGAGCCAGAAGCCACTAGATGTTTAGCCAACCACAGGGCTAAACTGAACACTGTGCAACTCCACCATCAAAATGATTGGTATGCACAAAATGAACCTCAGGTCAAATTGAAGCAAGAGTAGCATCAAGATGAACCACACCAACTTTAATTTCCTGAAGCATAAGAACATCAATCTTGTTATTTTGTACAGTTTTTTTGACATGATACTTATGTGTGAGAAGGTTCAATCCACGCACATTCCAAGATTGAATTTTGCGCTTTATTGAGATGAATCAGGGAGGGTTTCCTCGTCTAACTGTAGCACATTAAACTGATTTTGTAGTGATCTATTATATGCTTCCATCGTGAGATCTTGTCCAAGGGGCTCAGCTATGGGATCTTGACTCACAGGCAATTTGTTATCAAAATGAACTAGATTCTTTATAGGGCTACTTGTTTGAGGCAAGTGATTACAATTGGTTGAAGGAACATGTTTATAAGGAGGGCCTCCTTCATCCTCTTAGAGGCTCTAGCTTTGGACACCAAAATAGAATCTTTGTAAGATAAACTCTCAAAAGCATGTGATGATTGATTAGGAGAGGAGGGAGAGGAGGTGAAGGAGGGGGATTGGGGATAAGAGGGGTGTTAAGTCGGGTTGGCGAAGAAGGGTGTGGTGGGCGGCGAGGAAGCATCATAGGCTGAAGATTATTTATGGTTGGGGGTTTAGCTAAACAAAGGTTGTTTGCAACTGACTAGGAAGATTTAGGCTTATAGAAGGGGCAGTCACGAATCAGGTGGCCTTCCCTGTGGCAATAAAAACATACATTTGGTTATTTAGATAAGACATGTGCTGATCAAACTTGAAACTAGGACCAACAAGTTTAATAGTGTTAGACAAAAGATGTGTTAGGTCTATTTCAATACAAGCTTTGAGGTGTGAACGTAGACTAGCCTATTTAATGTTGTTTACACCACAAAACTTTGCCAAATTGGACTGCAATGTCTTTGAAGGAAAGAACAAAAAGCAAGGCTGAAAATAGAAACTCCACCCACATAAGATATTTGGATTTAGTAATCCCTTCTCGAATGGAAGTCAATTATATCAGTTGAGAAGATAAATGAAATTACTTTACCTTCTTGGATATCCGCTGACAATGTGTTGGTCATTGGTGTGGCTGTTGTGGATGCATCATAAGTTGTCATGTTTTTGTCCACCGGTAGATGGGGTTGAGCACATCCAGAATGTACAAATGCATACATGTTTTTGTCTACATTTTCCAAGCGCAGAAATGGGAGTGGAGGTCGGCGTGTTTACATCTTTGTTTTTCCCGTGCCTCTTTCGTCTTGCTGAGTAGCTTGATTTTGAGTAAAAATTTAGGGTCTGCAGAAAGGGAAGGGTTAAGGGCTGGAATGTCATGTGAAAGCCGTAGCCGTGTAGTGCACAGCTTAGCTTCCAAAACCTGACAATATATAGGTATTACCGCCGTATAGAGCCATGCAAAATTATTATGATAAAAATATATATTAGCCTATAGCATAAAAGCTATGATACCATGTATAGTCTACAAAATAGATATAAACCCAGACGCTAGTGCAAGAGATAGAGAATATCAAACTATTAAATAGAGATGATAATGAAATAAAATAACATAACATAGTTAATTTCATGAGAGTGAAGATGTCAAATCTCATAATAACTTCATTTGATATTTTTATTAAAGAAGGAAATAGTTATAATATATAGCTTCCAAGATTCCAAATTCATGAGGAAGAGGCAAAAACTAAAAATAAGGAACTATTTATACAAGTTTTCAAATTTTTAAAGCTAGGAAAAAAAATATATTCATTGAAAAAAAGATAATGTACACAACTCATTATTGTATACTAAAGTAAAAAAATAAGTAAACTCGATAAATTGGTGCAATATCACACTTAAGATAAAAAATATCCAAGGCGAATAAAATATTATACTAAAATTATTGAAATGAATATATATATATATATTTGATACTATAGGGGTGTCCCCGCGACCTAGCCTAACAGCCCTAGCAGCCCTTAACTTGGGTACCTGAGGCAAGCTAGGGTGAGACTAGTCCCCTGCGAGTGAGATCCCCTGCCCGCAAGAAGTCCCACCTCTTAAACCCAGGAGTGGAGTCGAACTCAAGACCAATGGGAAGCAAACCCACTACCCAAGCCAACTCAACTACCCGTTCGAGTTGAATATTTATAAATATTATATACATATTCATAGCTTAAATGGTTTTAATGGTTTGAATAATACTCATTATTGAGGATAATCATAAATGGTTTACATACATTGACAATGAGAGCAATATTTTTTTGTTAATTTATCTATCAACTCCTATGTGAAATCTCTCTCTCTCTCTACATGATCAAATATTACTTCTTTCTACTCATTCTCCTCTTGAAGTATTCCCCTACCTCTACATTAAATCCCTCTACTTTATTAATCTCTTTCTATTCACCCTTTGAAGTTGTAATAGCTCTTATAACTTGATCTCATCCATTATTGAAGTGAATTATCCTTGGTCAAGTAAGCAGTCAAGTGTATATGCATTCTTTTAATAAATTTGGTGTGCCAAAACAAAGTTATGTTTCAATTTCTAATGTAAAACCTCAACCTAGATACTATAAATCAATGAGATATTGTTTAATATGGGTATGAGCCCTTGAAAAGAAACTTAATGTATTTTATTGTCAATATTGAAAACACCAATCTAGGAGGCTACATGGCATGCATTAACATTTTAAAAGGCATTACAGAACAAAAAAATATGGCACTTCACATCCTTACATTGAATGCAAATGAGACATTTTTAGAAATGCATTATTGTTCATATGGTCAAACGATTTGGAGTTCAAGGAAATTGAGATAGATTTAATAAATGAATAAAATACATCAAAGTATTTTTTAATGATCTTATTCATCATCAAAAATTTGCAGTCCTAAGGATTTAAGTTCTAATGTGTTTTATTATCTTGCTTCTTTATTCTTGTGGAGTTCAAGAAGAATTTAAAGACAGATTTCCAAATTCAACAAATCAAACTTCAAGTGGATTAGTTACTAAGTACTAAGAGGATTAGTATTGCTTAGGAACTAAGGTCTCTTTTGCACAACTAATAATTGCTTCTTGGTTCCTTTTGCTATTAGTGGTCGGCTGGTTTTTCTCATCTTTGTTGTTCCACTTTCAGTCAATTGGATATTGTGCTACTACTCCAAAGCCATTGTTATATACTTGTTTTTTAGTATCTTTGCTTGTAAATTTCAAGATAGTTAATATTTGCTAAACAAATCTCATTATATAATGTTTACTCTTGTAGTCTTGTATATTGCATTTTTTGCAATTCTGAAAAAAAAGGTACTAGCCTCATAGATATACAATTATAAGCACAAAATTTATGCTTCTATATTTATATAATTATTTAGACTTAAAAGTTGGTTATAAAAGACAATTGTGTTGTCTTTGAACACTTTATGCTTCTAGTTTTTGCCTCTAAGAATATTTTTTTATGCATATTCATTGGAACATGGTTGTATTAATGTCAGCTTGGTTTTTTTACATATCATGTGGATCCTTTAGTCTTCAATCTCACTAGTTTTTCATCTTTGATGTGAGACATGAGGTCACCTATCATGGTTACATAACATTTTTTTAGAAAGATATACACTCATATGTTTCAATATGATATTCATGCTAAGATTCTATTTCTTGGGATAGGAACTTTTTTAAACAATACAATTGCTTCCAACATTTGTAATTTGTGGAATGTTTTGAATTGTATCTATCAAATATCAAAGAAGATCATAGGATGTATAAAAAAGGGAAACATAAGGGTATTCATGATGGCTTGATAAATATTCAAGGTTTGGAGATAATTAGATGCCTCAAGTTGGATCAATTTTGAGGTGGTTAGAAAATTCATCTAATACTAACACAATTGTTTGGTATTCCATTACAATTGGTCACACAAAATATTAGGACTTCAAAATTCCACATTTATGGGTTTTAATATTGATCAATCATGTTACGTGCAACTCAAATATCTCGTCTATTCTAGTTGGTTGATGACCCTTCGAAGCACTAACTTTATCAAATATCAAAGAAGATATTTGATAGGTGCAATTAGATGCCTCAAGTTGGATCAATTTTGAGGTGGTTAGAAAATTCATCTAATACTAACACAATTGTTTGGTATTCCATTAGAGTTGCTCGCACAAAATATTAGGACTTCAAAATTCCACATATATGGATTTTAATATTGATCAATCATGTTACGTGCAACTCAAATTTCCCCTCTATTCAAGTTGGTTGATGACCCTTTGAAGCACTAAATTTATCAATGTGTTGGAAGACAATATTAGATAGATCTCAAACCTACAACACATCTTTAAATCAAGTTCATTCTTTCAATTGATTATTAAAAATATGTCTGTGAGCATATTTTAAATAGCACCTTCAAACATTTGTTTCTCATCATTATTAATGTGATTTGCAAAATAAAAATAAACCTAAAAAATATTCTATACACGAAACATAATAATCTAATGCATCATTATTTAAATATCTTTATATAAAAAATAGAAAATAGAAATAATGTATCTTTTATACATAGTATTTTCTAACACTTAAATATTTTTCTATCTGCCTGACCATTGCACCAGTAGTAATAAAAACTTAAAATAGTAAACCGAGTGCACAACAAATAAAGAGGTCCTGTATTATTAAACGTCGTGTTCGATCATCTCCTCTTCGTTTTTTATCTATATATACCGAGTCTCCTCAACTGGCTATGACACGATATTCGCCTGTTCTAGTTCAGCTTCTTGTGTACGAAGTTTTTGTTCTCATCTCAGGTAGCTCTTGAATGCTGTGCGAAAATATGTTTGCTTGAGGATATTGTTTTCATGATGTTCATTACATGCAAAGTTTGCAATGTTGGTGGTTTGACATTCACTGTTTCCGTGTATTTGATATGGTTTAAACTTATCTTTCATATCAAAATCCATTGCTTTCGTAGTGTAAAGTTCTGATTTTTTAGATCATCGCATGTGGGTATTAATAATTTCGTTATTTGCAGGATCACGAAAATGTTTGGACACCATCACCAACACCATGATCAGCAGCAGCCTACTGAAGCCCCTTATGGAAGTGGTCCTTACCCTCCTCCTCCATTACAAGGAGGAAATGAAACCAGTTCTTCATACCCTCAATCTCACGAAGAGGAGCCCCAGGGTCATGCTGTTAGGATTTACTGTGAAGCTAATCCAGAGTTTTTCATGGCTGCCCGAGGCCATGTTGCAGTGCTTGCTGTAGGAAGCCCACATGATCCCCATCAGGTATCTTCTATTTGTAGTCTCTAAATTTCTCAGAAGAAATCTACAACCAGTTTGTCCAACTGTGACTCCTTGTTTACACATTAATCTCTTCTGACAGCAATGGATCAAAGTGGATTCATGGGGTCTTAAAGTGAAGGATGAAGCTGGATTCCCAGCCTTTGCCTTGGTGAATAAGGCTACCAAGCAGGCCCTCAAACATGGAGATAAAGAGTGGGACCAGGTAAAACCGTTCATATTCATGCTCATATTGTTTTATTGACCGTCTAAGAGCTAAAGTGCCCAGGATAGCATTCCGTATTTTCCTGTTGATTTTCCAGAGTTGGAATAATTTTGGGTTTGCAATCCTTTTTCAAACTACACCAGCTAATGGGGAAATTAAAAGAACTGATAGTCCCCATATGGGGAAATCCTTGTGGATTGTGTTCTAACCTCTCCTAAATGGTATTTGGGCAGATATACTTGGCAGATTACAACCACAATAAGCTGGACGAATCATTTCTCTGGACTCTAAGTGCAGATGTTGGGAATGGGTATCAATGCCTTAGGCCGGTGAACAACATCCATCTAAATATGGATGCAAAACAAGCTGATGGTGAAGGTGGTGGAATCTATGATGGAAATGAGCTCATTCTTTTCAGCTGGAAGAAGAAAAGCAATCAGAAATGGAAGCTGCAGTCTCTTAATTGTAAGTATTGTAATTCAAATCTATCTTGATATTTTAGAAGAAACCCTTTTTAAAGAAGAAAAGAGTAATTTTTTTTGGGTTTGGTAACTATTATTCTTATAGGTCCACTTTTGCTTATTGGTGAGTTATTGGTCATATTGTTGTTTGCTTTTATCTCAAACATAGCTGAACTAATTTATTTTCAATGCCTTGGGTTATGTTGCAGAGAGGAAGTATTATATACTTGCAAATGTAAAAGCATGCTAAATAAATGGAGCAGCAGCTTAGAGCTGCATTTTGTGACATGGACTGTTCCGCATCAAAGGCATTATACATGGTGTGTAGCTCATGTTGTGATGGATGTAAAGCAGGCAAGTAGGCCTAGGCCTTGTGGGATGTAAACAAGGCATAGTGTGTTATGATTGATTGATGTTAAAACTTTGTTGATACTTCTTCGAGTTATGTATCAGGTTCCCATGGTTATGGATCAGGTTCCAATTTTGTTATGTGAAAATCGTGTTTGAACATTACATTAACATATATGGTTAGAATTCTGAGCATTTTACAAATATAGAAAAAGGAGTTCATTTTGTGAATGTATCTAATGTTTGAAGTTTTAGAGTGGCTGATATGCCAGCAGTTCATGCATATTATAAGAAAATCCTCTACTGTACTGAAGTGTGATATTGTGGGGCACAGCCTTATATTTTGATCATTTTTCTATATGAGAGATTGAAATAGAATAGATTGGCAAGCCATCTTTAGTCTGTTTCAACTTTACTGCCTTAAATCTAATAATAGTTGAATAGGAATAATTTATAATAAATTAGATCAATTTAAATAATATTTTTTCAATTTCATTATTTTGATTTTTTTTTTCAGATTTTGATCATTATTAAGTTATAGTTTTTTTGTATTTAATGTGATGGAGACCACCTTGTCTTGTATTTTAAGATTTGTTTGTTATTATTAAATGTAATTTGATTATAATGTATTCTTAATGTCTGTCTTTTTCATGTTTTCTATTTTTGGACGACCTTAAATCTTTTAATTTTGAGTTTATTAATATATTATTTTGTTCTTAAGCTTTTACCTATAAATTCATCTTAAAACAATTTGAATTAACTATTTTTAAAGTTTAAAATAAATTATAATTATAATAAGATCTTAAGCTTTCAATGGTTTTTCAAAAAAGGCCTTTTATTGTTGTATTAGATGTTTTAAGTTGAAAGTCCTCTTCATCGGTTTCAATTTATGTTTTTTTTAATTTATATATATATATATATATATTGAAAGAATGAAATTGCAATGAAAAAATTGTAGAAAGGGACTAGTAACGGATATAAACAATTAAGTAGGTTGGATGGATTTTACATATCCCCTACCCTTCCCCTCACCCAAGATTCATTGGGGTTCTATGTTCAAGTGGACTTATCCACCACTCTCTTTGATCATCTTCCCATTGTTTGCAACCTAAGCTTGTCTTCTTATTCAAGTATAGACATGCTCTACACTTCAAGCTAAATGGTTATGTTTTTGTCCAAAGTTTATTTCCTCTCTTGGAATGTTTGTAAATAAGAAACCATAACAGAAAAGCACCAATGAGAGTTCCAAAATAAGAAACCATTCCTCTAAAATCAAACACATTATAAGTATAACAATACCTCAAAAAACAAACCCATTATAAATAGAAATCACTTTGATACATGATGGATTGAATTAGAATAGAGTGGCTACCCCTTTTTGGATAAGAATTACCAAACATATCTTAAGAAACAAAAATAATTTCTTATTTTTATTTATTATATATAATAAATTGGAACAATTTAATTGCTTTTATTATATTTATTTAATTTTTTTATTGAATAAAGTTAAAAAAAGAGTTACAAATATTATAATAAATAATAGTCTAACAAAGGGGTTAAGAATAAAAGGATAACTAAAACAAACTTCATCATCAAATGAAGCATATAAACTTAGCTATGAAAAAACAAAATTAATATCAATATCACAGTTGAGAAATTACAGCCAATAATACAATATTTAACACAAGTGATGAAACTCGCTACGAAAAAAGCACTAACAATAACCTAGAGAGTTAAAACCAACATTACAACAAGAAACTCAAATGACAAAAATCATTACACTTTAAACTTAAAATGTATTTGTTTGTCACCATGAAGCTCTCTTATGTGTAGTTGTAGAAACTAATGTTTAATCTCATCCAAATGCTTGTTGAAATCGCCATTTTTTAGCATCATCTTTTGTTGTGAGCATAAAACAATGAATTGGAACATGATGTCAAAGTAAAACTTTAGAATATTTGTTTCTTGATGCAAAATTTGACTAGAAAACACTGCTAAACATTTGATTTTCCATAAATGCAATAAAATACATTGTCTCATAGAATCAACAACTTTATTATGAAGTTTAACACCAAATATTGATTGTTTCCAATGTAAGGCATGATCAAGCACAGCAAGGAATTGACCAAAAATTATGTTCCATTTTACTTTTTCTCTAAAACAATCCCAAAAAATATGTTTTATGGTTCACTCCACTGGCAAAATGGGTATTTGGCTGCTTGTATTTTCAGATACTTTAAACCATCCCCAATAGGCAACTTATGGTGTAAAATTTTCCAAGTTAGAATGTGTGCATTAGCCTCTACCTTGGACTTCCAAATTTGAGCACTTAAACTTCTCCATTTCTTTTCCTTAAAATTGCAACTCCATTTTTTGTTGAGTCTTGGGTTCAATTTCATGTTTGGGAGAAGTTTAAAGTAAATCTTCTTCGAGGGAAACAATAAGAAAGGATATTTATTAATCCACCACCAATCCTTGAAAAAAATTTAATGTAAGGGTGTGCAAATTTTCATTAGGAGCTCTATAGGAACCAGTGATTTGACAAGGCCATGAATCCTTTGTACATGTTTAAACTGAATACATTCTTGATATCTTGCCAGCTAGCCCAATCTAGGGAATCGTAGTTCTGAATGCCATTAAATTACTTCACTCCTTTCTTGAAAAATTAGAGTACTTGCTTAGGAAAGGTGACAAGCGGTTTCCCATGATATTGGACAAGATTTCCCTCCCTAGGGTGTTCAGTTCTAAAGCTAGATGTATTGTCAAAAGGTGGGGGGAAACAACTAGAATCCCATCCTGGAGGAAGGACCCCGTTCTACCCTCTTCATTTTATTAGTCCCACCTACCCTCTTCATTTTCCTTAGCTCCAGTAGTGAAGGCCTTAGCTCCGGCTTCCTGTAAGTTGAAAATGATGTAAGGAATCATTTTTCCTTTTTAAAAACTCACATACTTGTCATTAAATCTTTTCAATTCCACTATTTTTTTTTATAGATTTTGACTATTACTAGTATTTCTTTGTATGTTATGTGATGTAGACCACCTTGTCTTGTATTTAGAATTTGTTTTGTAAGAATTGGCTATGAAGGTAGCCACCCAAGATCTAGAGGCCTAATAGAAAGCACAAGCATAAGAGAGATAGAAACAAGATGACAAGAATAAACTGTATTCTGCCAATAATGCAAATATGATGGAATGAGCAAAAGTACATAGGAGACCCCTTGGTTATATAGCCAAGGTGAGAACATAGAAAGGCATAAGATTATGACAAGTGTCATAATCTTATGACATGAGACAACTATGAAAAGCTATCACTCCACCTAAAGTGGAAAAGTGATAATGTGATAATCACCACAAAAGGTGGATCACCCACAAAAGGTGGAGAGATAATCACATGATGTGTCCACAAAAGGTGGAAGTGATAAAATAATGACATGTCAAGTCCACCAAAAGTGGAAAATCTCCAACAACCTCCTATGTGGTCCCTAAGTAAACTTAACTAAGGTGTAATCATGACCTAGGACAAGGTACAACACATTTAATTACACCAACATGTTTGTTGTTATTTCTAAAAATAATTGAGTATGTATTCCTAATGTCTTTCTTTGCATCATATTTTTTACCTTAAATTTATTTTTTTGATCGGTAAACGCTACTAGGGGCAGCACCCTATATTAAATTTCCAAAAAATATTACATATGCTTTATCAAAATTGCTAGTAGGTCTTTTCTGTAGTATTGACCTACCAGCCCACCAAGCTACTCAAAAAGCTACCCGTTCATGCAATGCACAACAAAATTTACTTGTCGTTTCTGTATTAATGGCAAACTAGAAGCATGACGTATACAAAACACCTGAACTTATGCTATCCAAACTGCACACACAGGACTGACAAAGGAAAACTAACTATGTACTACTGAAGGAAACAATCACATAAAAAACACTTGAAAGAACACACCCTGAAATCTTTACAGGCAACTGAGACTCAGAAATCCTCACCTTCATCCTCAAACTCGCACCTCTTCATGTATGCCTTGTAGTTGGAGATTATAGGACAATCTGGACTGCAGTTCCTGTGTGTCGAACCTTTGGCTTTTTCCTTCGGGTCCTGTTGGTCATTTTCCTGCCATTCTTCCCCTTCTCCCAGCGCCCATTCCTGGTCATCATCTGCATTTAGCTTGTCCTCTATCTCTTCATCCACCATATACCTTCTGACCTAGCCCCTAGGAAGGTTTGTGGTTAATTTCGCAGCTCTAAGGAGGAAGAAAATATTTCTATCCCTTTCTACCCACGGCTTTTCGAAGCCTTCCGGATCAATAGTGCGTATTAGAGGGAATTTCATAACCTCACGACCTCTCATGCGTGTCATATAATAATTATGTGGCATAGGAATTTTCCTTTCGTCATCCACATTGTCCAATGCTGCATCAATTTCACCCAGCCAGGCATGCTCAAAAACCATTTGGGTAAGTTTTTTTGCCCAACGCCTTGGAAACCCCCATGTGCAGGAGAACTGCAAGAAACATTGCCGGTATCTCTGTGTTGCCTCTCGCTCTGTGATAGGCATTCAAGAATTCTGGACCCAACACTCTTTTAGTAGCCTTTAAGATGAGCGGATGGGAGGATTGTAGTAGACCCTGAAGTCGTTTGTCCGTAATTTCCCCACGAAAAGACTGCATTTGCTTATCACTCTCTAGTGTCAATGGCGTCTCCATTGGTCTCCTTTCCAACGCCTTCCAGAAGTTTCAAATATGTTGCGTGGAAGCAAATAGGAAGGAATATGTTGGGGTTGTCTTGGTTAGCCTCAGGCTTAATTGCTAATGAAAACTAAAGTACCGATCTCTGCCTTCAAACGTGACAAACAACTATTTTGGTTGTGAAGAGTACTCATTCCCAGGCATGCACATTAAAGTGGAAACCGACATTCTTGTGAGGGAGTAATTTTTCCTTATTTGATTTTGATTTATGATTGCAATGACAACCCATGTCTTGTCAAGGATGACAAGAGAATGCGGCCTTCCTCCTATAGGATTTGGGCACCGCCAAAACCAAGACGGATGCCGAAAATTTTGGGAAGGCTTTCTTAAATCTTTATTCCTCCGAAGTCCTAGCTGGCCAATTTTACGGCTGCTTTTGCCGGCTCATCTACTTTGGTGTTACCCTCCCTGTATATATGACTACTTTGAAGGCTGCAAACCCGTTTGCCAGTTCCTTGACCTGTTGTAGTAAATGATTTAATTTCCAGTTAGGCATAGATCCTTTACGAATTGCCTTGATAGCAATTAGTGAGTGTCCCTCCAAGTGGATTTGGCTGAATTTCACCTCTCTACCTCCTGCAAACCAATTGTTGTCGCTCCTCTAAGCTCCGCCTCATTGTTTGTGCACCTACCCAACGATATGGATCTCACTACTAAAACCTTTCTTTCAGAGTCACGAGCAATGCAACCAACCCCACCTGGGCCTGGGTTGCCTTGCGCGGCACCATTGAAGTTGATTTTTATCCACCCTGGATCAAGGGCTTGCCAACTTGTCTTCTCTCTTAGTACTTTTTTGGATTGAAGGGAGCTATTCCCATTCAAGATGGGTGGCTTAAGACCCAGGAAGCATTTGATCAAAGTGTCATCCCAGCTAGTGAAAACTTTGTGCTTGTCTTCCTTACGCCTAGCAGCTTCATTGACCATCTCCACAATTGCTCTCTCGATTTTGTCCCATAGTCTGTCCTTGTTCAATTCCTTTCCTTGAAAGATTTTCCGATTCCTTTCCTTCCATAGCTCCCAGATTACTATGGACGGGGAGATTTGACAAATGCTGCTAAACACTGCTTTGCTACTTTTTTGAGGCCACATCTTGAACCAAGTTGCTAGATCAGCAGGCATCGAACATTGTAGATTAAGCTTGGTTCTCATAGGATTCCAACATGCCAATGCATAAGGACAAGACAACAGCAAGTGATTTGTCGTTTCCATGTGGGCTTTACAGAGACAACACCTTCTCAGGCCTTGAATTCTGAATTTGGCCAATCTGTCTTCTGTGAGGATTCTCTTTTGGACTGCCCACCATGCAAAAACTCTTGCCTTTGGTAGGCATTTGTTTCCCCAGAATAGTTTGCTTGGCCAATCCTAATGGGCTAATGCAATTTCCTTAGCCTTATATCCTAGCTTCACTTTATAGGTCCCAGTAGCAGACCCCCACGACCTGACTTGGTCCATATCATTAGATGGGACAAAGAATCTTTCCTTGAGGATTTTGGACAAAGTTTCCTTCTGGGGTTGTGGGGCGTTGAGGGGTTGTAGGTCATTCCAAACCCAACAAGTACTTCCTTGATTCAGAATCTTCATACCATAATTGACGACCTTATTGCCCCAAAGTCTAATGGTTTCCTCTTTTATGTCCTCCAAGCCTTGTATGTCACCAATTGGTGCTTTCCTGCCCCAAGAGTCATGCCAAAAGGATGCACTATTGCCATCTCGAACTTCCCATGTGACATGATTTGATATGATGTCTCTACATTCCATCAAGAAGTTCCATATTGTCGAACCTCTCGGGGAGTTCAGTACTGTGAGGATCCTTGTTGAATCATCTAAGTCAAGATACTTCCTTTTCAGTATTCTCACCCATCTTTGGTTTCCTTTAGTATGGATATCCCAAACTAATTTGGCTCCCAGGGCCTAATTCATAAGGGGTAGTTGACGCAACCTTGCACCTCTAGCTTCCTTGGGCAAGCAAATCTTGTCCCATGCCAGAAGAGGAAATTTGTTTTGCTCCCCCGAACCACTCCAAAAGAACCTTCTGAAGATTTGAGTGAGAGCATCTTCAGTAGCTTTGGGAAGCTTGAGACAAGACATCGAGTATACTGGGATTGCAGATAAAACTGATTTAACCAGCAAGAGTCTACTTGCTGATGAAAGCCATTTACCTTTCCAAGTGCTCAACTTATTCTTGTAGCTATTGATTAAATTCTCCCAGTAGCAATTTTTGTTAATGCCTACAAACAATGGGATTCCCAGATAGTGACCTAGCAGGGAGGCCACTTTTAGGTTCAAGATCCTTGCAATATCTCTTTGTAAACTTGGTTGTGTTTTTAAGAAGATATTCGACTTGCCCCAATTGATGTTTTGACCTGATGCTCTGCAGTAGGTGTCCAAGAAGTTTTTAATCCTTCTTGCTTCCCTTCGACTTGCTTCACCCATTAGTATTGTGTCATCGGCAAAGTGTACGTGGGTTGAGGGGTCCATACCATTTGCAACATGGATTCCTTTCCATTTACCTTCCTCTCTGAGCCTTTTGATCCCCCTCCCTAGTACTTCTACCATAATTATGAACAGGAACGGGGACAATGGATCTCCCTGCCTTAGTCCCGTGGAGGATGAGAAGAATCCATTTGTTGTGCCATTAACCAGTACCGAGAATTTCGGAGTTGAAATGCAACTGCTAACCCAATTAATCCAATTTGTGCCAAAACCAATTTTTCCTAATACTTCCAAAAGGAAGCCCCTTGTCTACCATATCATATGCTTTGAGAATATCTAGCTTTAGAAGCATGCATGCTTCCTTGTTTTTCCTAGCTGAGTGAATAGTTTCATGAGCTATGATGATGCCTTCTACTATGCATCAGCCTGGAGAAAAGTTGCTTTGTTCCTTAGAGATAACTTCCTAAAGCACCTTTTTGAGTCTGTTAGCAATTATCTTTGTTACCACTTTGTACACCGTGTTGCAAAGGGAAATAGGCCTGAAATCACTCATAGTTTGGGGTGTTTTATTTTTAGGGATTAATGCCAGAAAGGTGTGGTTTATTGCCCCTAACATTGTCGTTTTCTTTCGAGATTCTTCAACAACTGCACCAAGATCTTCCCCAACTATATCCCAAAAGGTTTGAAAGAAACCTGCAGGAAAGCCATCTGGGCCTGGGGCCTTTTATGGATTCATCTGAAAAATTGCCTCTTTAACTTCTGCTAGGGATACTTTTTGATATAGAAGATTGTTCTGATCCTTTGTGATAATGGATGGGATTGCATCCAGTAAATAGTCCCTGTCAACCCTGTTAACGTGGTTTTCCTTATTTAGTAGAGATTCAAAGAAGTTGGCAGCCTCCTTGTTGACTTCTTCAGTTGATTGAGTTGTGTCACCATTGGTTTTTTTTATTTATGTGATTCTTTTTCTATTATTATTTGATATTGTTGATCTGTGGAAAAACTTTGTGTTTTTGTCCCCTTCTTTTAGCTAGACTTCCCTTGATTTTTGGCGCCAATAGCATTCCTCTCGTTTGAGAACTTTAGCTAGTTTTTCTTTTAGGATTTTTTCATTCTCAAAGTCTACAACATCCATACCCCTGGCTATCACATGATCGTTTAGAGTGCGGATTTCTTGTTCTATTCTTTCTTTCTCCTGGAAGATATTCTTGAAATGGCTTATGTTCCATTCTTTCAGCTTCACTTTTAAGTAACTCAGTTTCTTGTTTATTTTGGTAAGTGTTGTTTCTCTGCTAAGATTCACTTCACTCCACTAGAGTTTAATTAAGTTTGGTAACCGGTTGTCTTTTAGCCACATATATTCAAATTTGAATAGACATCCTTTTGGAGCTTCAACAGTACCAAAGGATAATTGGACTAGGAAATTATCAAAACCCGTGAAGGGAAGGATTCGGGCATCATGAGAACCCTCTAATACTCCCCAATCGCCCCACAAGAGAAATCTGTCAAGTCTTTCTGCAATATTAGTGAAACCCTTCCTCCTATTGGACCAGGTGTATATTTCATTCCTTGTTTGAATGTCCAAGAGGATATTTTTATCCAAAAATTCTTGAAAATCTCATTGAACAGCCGAAGTTCTTCCTAATCCCCCTTGTTTTTATGTGTTGTTTAGGGTGGCATTGAAGTCCCTTGCTATAATCCCTTTCTCTTCCCTTTTGCAATCTACTATTCTAGAAATGTTGTCCCATAGTCTCCTTTTTCCTTTTGTGGGAATTGGACCATAGACATTAATGCAGAAGAAAGAAAGGTTTCTTCTTATGTCTTTAATCCTAATTGCTTGCCAATTCTCAGATTCAACCTCTACTTCCCCTGCGATTGAAAGAGGGTTCCAGATAACCCCCAGACCTCCAGAAGCCCCTGTGGCCTCCAAGAGATGCCCTTTCCATTGTTTCCAATTGTCCAACCTTCTTCTTCCTTCCTCCTTATTCCACTTTGTTTCTTGCAAGAGCACAACATCTATGTTTGACTGGTCAATTTGACGCTTGGCCATGCACCATTTGTCAGGGGCATTGACTCCCCTGACATTCCAAGTTATGAGCCTCATTCTACTGAGGGAAGGAGACTTTCATTCCCTATTGTCAGTTTCTTTTGCCCTAAGGTGTTACCAACCAACACTAGTTTGGCCTTATTTGACATTCTTCCCCTGCTTGATTTTTTCTTAATGTTAGGGCCTTTAAGCTTTTGATTCTGACTACTGCAGTTGCCTAGCTTCCAATAATTCTCCTTCCTTAGCAACTTCCCAAAGCTCACCATCCCCATCTGAGAATTGCTCACTTTCTTCCTCATCTGATTGTTGGCCCTCTTCTTCTACTTCATTCATAGGGGAACCGGAGTTTCTACTAGCACCACCAGCAGATAATTCATTTAGCTTGTTTTGAATATCTTTCTGGAGGATTTGAGTGTCATCCATAAGGGCAATGAGGGCTTGCTCAGCCTGGTTATGCTCATTAGAGGGAATTCCAATTTCCTTGTGTAAGGAAGATAGGTGATCCTCTGGACGAGCCTCAATTTCTTCTCTAGCTAACCCGACTATTCCCATATCTGTTCTGCCCTCATGGCTAATGTTCAGTGGGGGCACATCCACTTAGTCATTTTGAGTGTTATTGATTGTGTTGTCTGTTGGTGGCTTTTTTGAGGTGCTCTCCTAGAGTGATTTCCTAAAAAGGTAGTTTTTTGTTCTTGACCCCTCCCAAATTTTGATTTCTTGTTGCCAACTTCCAAATTTTGTTAGAATCTCAACTGTCTTATATATCCCAACCCCTACATCTATTTCAACCAACACACAAGGTTCGGATCCACCTATTCCATTGACAAAGTCTTCATCCACTCCAATACATACTCCTAGGGAATCACCCAATCTTGTCATGGCATCAATGTTCCAGAATTATGATGGTAAGTCTACTAGTTTAATCCAGGTCGGAATTTGAGTTAATTGGTAATTCCATGGATCAAAACTAGCTTGCCAGTTTGTGCAATGGAACCAGTTCCCATTCATAAACAAAGGGTCTCCTAAGATTTCAAATTTCAAATTTAAATCTATACATTCTATCAAGAAGGAGGAATTTAGGAGAGGGGTCACACTTACCTGGTCTGGAAATTTATTCATCCACCAAGTTTTAATCTCCTCATTCGAGTTGGTTGGGCCAGTCCATTTCGCAAAAAGGGCATGTTCTGATAGCCTCGCCACTATTTTTTCTATCAATTTTGCTGGCATCTGAAATAATTTATGTCCTCTAGGTTGCATCTTCGTGTACTCATATGTTTAGGATTGGGTTTTTTTTGCAATTTAACTTCCTTCGAAGTAGGTCTCGGTCTCTCTTATTCATTCTTCTACCAAATTCGAGCTCCTCACCTGTAGATTGAGTTGTCTTCGCAAAAACGTTATGTTTGGGATTGGGCGGGCCTTTCTTCTGCCATACTTTACTGGTTCAATTCTGAAGATTTCCTCCTTTGGACTTCCAATTGGTGGTTGGTTGAATATCTTTTGGATCCCATTCTCGATTCCACCCATGCCTACTCCTGTATGTTGTTCTTTTTGATGAGTTCTAGTTGTCTCCCGAGGGATTTTGCATTTGCTTCGAAGGTTTGTCATGTCCACACCTTGTCTGAAGAGATCCATAAGGATCCTTACCGATTTGGTTCTGCCTGTAATGTGGATGACATTTGTCCACCCAACCTCCATTTTCGAAAACCCACTGAGGGGTGTGACCAGGATTCAGTTGATTCACTGCGCCGCCATCCTTCTTGAGAGGCTCGACTCCTTCCATCGGTTCTGAATCGCCCCATCAATCTGTGACCCGTTGAAGATTTTTCAATTTTTTTGGTTTTTCATCTTTTGTTTATAAGGTCATCTTAAAACAATTTGATATTTAGATCATTTATTTAGAAATCAAAATGTCTATTATATTATATTATAGTTTTAATTAAATTATAATATAATTATTAAGTTTTAAATTTTAAGAGATCTTATTTTTGTTAGTTTTGGAATATTTATTTTTATTAGATAAGCATTTTTACTAAATTTATGAATTGAAAGAGGGTTTTTAAAGGACCCTAAAACCTTGTACAACAAGAAAGAGAAAGAACAACATAAGATTAGAACCTACAAAGAAATAAGCCTTAAAACTAGAAAGGTCCACCAAGAAACAAACAAAAACCTCATAGCAAAGGGGGAGTTAAAACAAAAATCTTGGATGTTTGAATCTAAACCTCACCAACGAACTCTTAATTGAAGTCAAAGCTTGACCTATAAGGGGAACCATCCTACCTTTTCTTTGAAGTTATAGACACAACCAAATGACTCATAAGCTGAAAAACTAATTTCAACTTGTCCTTAATGGGAGACCCTTGTGCATCTCCTATGGGACCTAGAATAGTAATGTCCAATTCCTTCTCTTCATTCCTCATAATAGACCACTATTTAATCTTTGAGTCACCTTCTAAAATTCCAAATCTCTTTCCATGAAGGG
The DNA here is from genome assembly GCA_007258455.2 of Sequoia sempervirens. NCBI lineage: Eukaryota > Viridiplantae > Streptophyta > Pinopsida > Cupressales > Cupressaceae > Sequoia > Sequoia sempervirens. The sequence continues at coordinate 25,421 of VDFB02383736.1, read as the reverse complement.
AAGGAATGACAGTTGTCTAAATATGGCGCTTCTTGATATCATGGCATAAATGGAAGAAATGTGTAGATTTGTGGTAATGAAGGCAAACCTACTAGGAGAAATCATAGTGGATTCTTTGCTCCCAACATCAAGTTTGGAACATAATTTTATAGCATTTGGCATCACCTTATCAATATCAACAACCACACAATATGTAGCAAAAATTATTATCTTGCAAGATAGGATTTTTTTATTAGGTTGATTTTTAATTGAAGGTCGAGTGAAAGTTCAAACATGTGCCATATTTTTATAAAGAAAAAGACCAACACTGACATAAACTTTTAACTTGAACCACTAGAAAATGACATATTTTGAATTTTGAAATGATATAAACTAACGAAATATAAATTATTTAGTGTATTAGTTTATGATTATATATTTTTAAATTTAAAAA
>VDFB02383736.1:9018-24888 GCA_007258455.2 Sequoia sempervirens | reverse complement strand
TCTTTCTCTTTGTCTCTCCTCTCTATTTGCTTCAACTTCTTGAGGATTCAACGTCTTCCTTCTCTTATTACAAGATTTATCTCCCATAATTATAAAATTCTCAAGCACAAATGAATGTTAATAGTGAAATACTTCAAAATATTCAATCCAAATTGAAAGTTGAATACCTATTAAAAAAAAAAAAATTCTTCCTCTTGTGTTCCTCAAAAACAAGTAGTAGAAAACTAGCACAATTCCACTTAAAATTGTTTTCTTCATGCCTCCTTGGAAAAATTCAATCCATATTGCAAGTTGAAGACCTTTTGTTCCTCCAAACAAGCACAAAACTAACACAATTCCACTTGAAAAATGGTGTAGATGATGGCTCCTTTGAAAAAATCAATCAAAATTCAAGTTCACCACTTGTAAATACAATAGCTCATGAAAAATAGTTCAATTTTACTGCTCTCGGCCATATATGTGAAGTTGTAGACTTCATAGTATTTTTTGGCAGTAAATTTAAATAAAAGAAATGGGATCCCATTTATAAAAACCAGGATCCCGTTCCCCGATATTTAATGTGGGGACCGTTGGAAGGAAAACAGGATCCCATTTCCCTTCCAATAGTTTAACTATTATAAATTAGGGAACAAGATCTCGATTATAAAACGGGATCTTGCTTTTAATAAACGAGATCCCGTTTTATAGAGCACGATCCCGTTTTTTAAAATTTGAATTTCTATTAGCTTTGTGGTTGGGTTTTTGCCTAGGATTTTGGTTCGGGAAAAGCATTGGAAATCCGAACCTAGGCCTTCAAGCTGGTTTGGCCTGCAAGTTGAAGGTCCTAACAATGTTAGAGAAAAATACCGACTTTGGACATATGGTTGACGACTTTTTTTTGCATAATTTTTTGATGAAATTAAAACCCATTTTTGATGAGACAATGCAGATTCTAAATATGTAATTTGTTTTACAATTGGATTTTTTTCTTCTATTTTTCAATTAATTTCTAATAAAATTGGTCCATAAACTTTACATATCAAGGTTTTTTTACTATTTTAATAACTTTTGATCAACATAACATTTTGACAAACAGATTGCACGAACAAAATTCGCATAATTCTTTTCAATTTAAAAAAAAAATAAAAAAATGATAAGTTTAGGTCATCTTATGCATGTCGTACATGATTTTTCAAAACAACAATTCTGCCTAATAAAAATTTAACAAAAAAAAAAAATTCAATAAAAATATCAAGAACAAGATTCAGTGAGTCACAAATCTTTTCCCAAAAGGAATTAGAAAAATATGATAATTTAAGTCAAAATATGGATGTCGTACACGTGCATGGTATGGTAAAAAAAGAGTGACTTTTAAAGAATGGTTTTTAGAAACAGCTATTGAAACTCAATTTGTACATTCTGGGTATTGAAATAAATTACATATTTGGAAACTAGACTCTGAGCACTACATTTTATGATTAGTGACTTTTTTAAAGATTCCATCTCTAAGTGCTTCAAATTTTAAGGTCAAATGTGTCAAATTCTGAAAATCAGGAAAAACACTTCCACTTTTTGGCCAAAAAATGGACTCAACTTCTTGCACACACCCATATAATATATATATGTACATACATACATATATATATATATATTTATATATACGTACGTACATACATACATACATACATACATACATATATATATGTATCTATATATATATACATATATATATGTATCTATATGTATCTATATATATAAAAATGTATATATATAGATATAATATAGATGTATATTCATATATATATAAAAATGTATATATATAGATATAATATAGATGTATATTCATATATATATATATGAATATACATCTATATATACATATATTCATATATATATATATATGAATATACATCTATATATACATATATATGTATATCTATATATATACATCTATACACACACAAACATACATATATATATTAATTGGAACGGTACCTCCATTGGCACAAATGCTTTTATCAAAACTTTAATCCTTTTCACTGATCAAAATTTTGAAAACTAATGACTCCAAACATTTAACTTGCAATTACTTTTCCATGATTGGTTTCTTTTGTAAGGAATTTAGTTTTTAATAAATGCTCCATTGATTTGTATGGGTGATCTCATCTCACAAAGAGATACTTACATTTTTCAAGGAGGAGCAATTCTTCATACGCTAATTTTCTATAAAATTTGAAACCTTTAGTTGCAATTTTTGGCCATTAAACACAAAAACTATCTTTGGTCTATACTCCATTGTTTTTTGATCACTTTGTATTTTTATTGGATATTATTACATGTAGGCATTATAATCATTGAAGGCCCTCCTGAAACAACTTTAGAATGTGCCTTGGTGCCACCATGCTTACATTACTTTCTTTTTTAATTGAAAAAATGCCCATGCCTACATTACTTTTAAGATAGGATTTAAAATGATCTAACAGATATGACAGGTAAAAATGATAAGGATAAGGATAAGCAGCCCCTGGTTTGAATTTGATGACTGGATGGTTGTATTTGGGCTTTTTTTATTATAAAATACAATTAAATATTAGAATTGAATAAAGTTTTACAAATTTCCTTTCAAAAATAAACAAGATGGTGTACATGCACGTACATTTCAGAAATTTTGGATTTAGTTTATATCTTTATTGTTTTAGAAATTTGTGTAAAGTGAATATTTTAAAATTTTAAGAAGAGTTTATGTCATGAAAGGGATATTTTGAGTATATATTTGTATTTGGGTTTTTATAATTTTTTCATGAAACATCTTATATCATTCACCAATAATTTCTAGTTATTCAATAGGGAGTATGAGTGTATTGGCTAAAACCTCTTCAATTAAGAGCCAAGAACTGAGAGGTATCCATACTGTCAAATTCGCCTAAGACACGATCTCAGCTTCACCTCTTATGATGTTAGAGTCTTGCACTCAAAAATACTTGATCCTTAGTGGGCTCATTCATAACCATTCAACTTCACCAATAGACCAAGGGAATATTGAAAAAAAAATCAATCTAAATAGATAACCATAAAAAAATACTAGAGTAAGGCTGATTGCAATTTAGGCTCCAAGTAACCCATAATTTTACAAATAAGAAACAATAGTTAAATAAAAAAGTATTTGTTACAAATTTTTGTAGTAGAAATCCAACCTAACTTTGTTAGATGCATAGGACAACTAAGAGTGGGGGTGAATTAGTTGTACACTAAAACATCAAAACCCTCATTAACATTTAGATCCTTAGTAACCCTTAAACCCTTAAACAAATTTAGCATGGATGTAAACAAGTGAAACTACAACACATCAAACACCATCAACAATAGAAAACCAGATTTATGTGGAAAACCCAAGAAGGGTAAAACCACAATGAGGATTGGGTTACTATATAAAGTAATAGCAACATCAAATACAAAAGGCTCACTATTTGAGGGCTTACTGCCCAAAAGAAAGAAGGGCTCACTACCAAAAGCTCATTACTAGATTAGAAAGAAGAAGACTGTTACAAAAAAAATCTATCTTAGAGCAACAGGAAGATCCACCACAACCACTCTACACCATCCGCAACCTTCAACTTTTTGCCCCCAGTAACTTCATTTACACTAAAAATGTAGACACCTTCTACTCATTGCTTCTGATAGCCTTAGTCATCAAAGATTGCACTCAAATCACTGCTCTTGATTATATTCATATCATACAACACACAGTTCATCTCCAACAATTCACCTTAAATTTATACCATCCTCAACCTTGAAAGCATTCTCTAAGGTTGATTATGCACCTAAAACATGCAATTACAAAATAGGTTGACACAAAACACTTCCATGGTGGAAAGAAGTGAAGGTAGATAAAAAAGGGTTAACTAGGACCCAAATCTACAGTGACATGCTTTGCAAAGCTCTCACAAACAACACAACACATCTGTAATTAGCGCTAACACGCCAGGTTAGCCAAACCTGTATTAACACCCTCAAACATTTAATTACATGCTTCAATAGATCAAAATATGACTCACAAACCACACACAACACTTATAAACATTCTGGAATATTCCATCATCAACTTGAAAACTAATAATATTGCCTCATCTATATACAACTAAAGAACACAACCATCTAGTGTAACCAATTGCACAACCAACCAACTCTAACACAAGAACTGAACTTGTGAAGCAACCAAACACGAATCAATTCAAGGCAAGATAGATATAGACATTATTAGCATGTTCCCAAATCCGCAAGACAAGAAACCTCAACACATAGAAATGCGGAGCATTTACATCTCTCCCATACTACCTACTTCACAGTTCACACACTAGTCAACACAACTTCTACTGCAACACAATCTAGAACCTGGAACTCTAGATATAACAGCTCTGAACACCTTTGATCAACATATCCAAACTACAAAAGCATAACTTGAACCATGAGGAAATGTGGAGCTCAACACATAACACCTCTTTGTCACATTATTCTTTCTTTTATTCAAATTTTCTCAAAAGAACTTGGAAACCAAGTGACTATGCTACATTTGCAACATCACAAAAAATTTCTCATCTCAATCACATCCTTTGCAAATCCACAAAAACTTTCTCAACAAAATCATAATATCTACAACATCTTCATAGAATCTGAACCACACTAGAGGTTGGCATCAACAAGCACTACAACAATGATAACACGAACATCCCAACAACTCCATATCTCCAACAATCTCCAACACATTGACATCAATGACAACACAAGTATCCAAAAAACTTATGGACTAATATTATTATAAATCAAAGATCTAGTTCAACTAATTTTTAAATATGTTGGGAGTGGTAGATAAATGCCATTATGTGACACTTTGTAACCATTATAATTTTTAGGCTTTGACTAGGCTATAATTTTACAAATGACAAATAATGGTTTATGTTTTTATTATAAGTTATTTGTAGTTGACATCAAACTTAAGTCATGGACTATTACTACTTATTCCTCTTATTATAGATAAATGATAGTTCAATTAATTTTCAAATATTTTAGTAGTGTCAAAGACTAAACATTATGCAACACTTGTTACTATTCTAATTTTTAGACTTTGAGCAACCCATAGTTTTATAAATGAAGAATATGATTTATTAAAATTTTCTTGTAGTAGACATTCAACTTAACTCATAGACTACTACTTATTACCATTATTAAAAATCAAATAAAGTTAAGCTAACTTTCAAATATTTTGGTCAGTATGTGACACTTGTTATTGTTGTAATTTAATAGGTTTGGTATTAGATGTAGGTCAATATCCTTAGTAAATGATATTGTATGGGATAATCACATCATTTACATAAATATTTAAATGCTACTCAAGTTTAAATATATAACTTAATCAAACAATTAATCTAGATGAATGAGTTGGGATGGAAATAATATTGTAGACACTCAAATAATTCTGACATTATGCACCTAATTTTGTTTAATTATCATCAAATTCTTCTATTAATCAAATAAAACATTTTATTAGATTAATTCACCAATGTTCATCATGTTGATTTAAATAAATCAATTTATCCCCAAAGTCCTCTTATTTGATTAAATAAATCAAATATCATAAATCCACTAACCCACTCAAAGTTAATTAAATTTTGAACTAATTAACTTTAATCATTTTCTAATCATTCTCTAGCTTTTAACTCCCCAAGAGTTAAATCAACCCCTGATTAACTAACCCACTTGCACATGAAAATAATTATTTTAATTAACTAATTACCCCATTTTCCCTCACAAAGGCATATTCTAGGGAATATTCCTTCATTAACTCCATTTATTTGACTTTCTTACCCAAACATTAACCCCTCTTACATCTCAACCACATTCATTTAATGCTTCTTACAAATGCATGTATCTCTCTTACATCCCTTGTAATGCCTCTCGTGTGATTGTACTCCTATGATACCTTTATGTGCATGTGGTTGTTGTTGTTCGAATATTGCTTATGTTTGATGTATACTCATGATTACGTTGGTGATTGTTTCATCTATTTGACTTATATGTTTTGCTTGGATGCACATGATACTGTTTTATGATGTTAATGATATAATGATTCATGGTGTTTGTCTTTAACTGATTATGCTATACTGTGTGGTTATGCAAATTGTTTAATACTCGCTTCATGATATTTATGATGATGTGCTATTGTTTGAGGTTTGGGTGAAGGGGACGGTGTTGCATCACTCATCTGTGAGTGCCCTGCCACACTGCAATTCTCTCTCACGGTGTGTAGTACATTGAATATATATATGTTGTTTCGACACTTGGTTTTATGTAGGTTTACAGGTACTAGGCACCGACTCCACCTGCACTGTCGGGTCAGAGCATGCCCAACATACCCAATGGATATGATGTGGTTTAAGGATTTGGCAAGAAAGTATCCCTGTCCATGTCTGTTGTCCCATCGTTGTTTGATGATGTCATCCGTCAGTTCCTACTTTGTTTGGTATCATCTTGTTTTACGTCGTTTCTTTTTTTTTTGGTGGAAATTTTAATGTGTTAATCGTTTGATTTAGATGGTATCGTTACTGTTAATTAGTTAAATTAATACAATTATGGTTAGTATTATGATTGAAATTAAACATTAAACGTAATTATTAATGTGTGTTGTGAAGATTTAATTAAATGCTAAATTAGTTTGAAAATTTAAAATTATGTTTTTAAAATTAAAAGAATAATATCTTAATTCGAGCTTTATGAATTTTCATAATAATGTTTATTTAATTAAATAATAATGTTTATTTAGTTAAATAATATTGTTTATTTAATTAAATAATATTGTTTATTTTATTAAATAATATTGTCCATTTAATTAAATAATACTATTTATTTATTTGTTACTACTTGGATTTATTCAAAAATAAATAGTTTTTCAATATTACATTCGGAAAAGTTTAAAGGAAAATAAAACATATATTTATATGCACAATTTATTTAAAAAGAATGCTTGAATGCATTGCATGATAAGTTTAATTTAATTTAATTTAATTTAATTTAAAAGATATTAATGTATTCAGTAGTGGGTAAAATTTTAAACTAAGGATGAAGTTCTTTTCACCTGTCGCGATATATAACCAAAGGTAAACAAAAATTAATATAGGCCATTGAAAATTATTATATTTAAATCCTTTGTGGCAGTAGGTTTATTTTCTGTCCCGCTTCATCCCAACACTATTAAGTTTTATTAATAGAATGAGGAAGGACGGTAAAAAAAAAAGAAAAAACAAGAAAAATTTGTTCTCATAAAGAAAAAAGATACGAAAGGAAGGAATTACTGGAGAGGGTGAATAGAAATTCTATAGAAGGGAAAATTCTGTCTAGATTCTTAATGCAATTATTTGTTTGCCACTAACCCTGTCTAGATTTCAAGGGGTTTTCTTCTTGCACCGTAAAATAAAATTTTCTACTTCTGACTATAAATATGTCCCCGTATTTCTCCAATCTTTGTACAATAAATATAAATATATGGTCTTGTTTAGGTTAAAGATTCACTCCAGGGTAAATTGATAATCTCTCTTATTCCATTGTCAACTGTTTTCAGCTGTAACACTTTAACAAAATAGGGAGTATTAAAGTTTAAATAACCTTCTTGAAATTTTAATTGACAATCTATCACAGATGGTCAATGTAATAACAGGAAACTCCAAAAGGGTGAGGGTAATTTCTATGGTTATGCTTCATGTGCCATTTTAATTTTAAACCCCTTTCTTAATTATTTAATGGCTACTAAACTGTTATTGCTTTCACCAGTGGCCTTGGGATATTCCTTCTAATTGTTGCATACATATTTATTTCCCCTAATATCTTGGCAATCTATCTCAGCTGTAGTATTTATATTTTTAGGGTGTATAAATCGCTACTCTTCTCAGCAGCAACAGAGCACAGTAAATTCTATAACCTTCCTGAAACCTTTGAAAAACTTCCACAGCTGTTGCATTTAGATGTGGTTTCATGTAGTGGATTAAATAGCTTCTTTGATCACTTTCGCATCCGGTCTCTTCTGCAACACTTGAATTTAGGTTTGTGATTCGAATTAAGAAATAAATCCTCTACGACATGTGATGTGCTCTTTTAATTAAGAGGTGTTTGCATTTTATAAAGATAATTAATATGTTTAAGACCATTTTTTTTACTTATAACCCTATATTATATATATTATGTATATTAAATAATCCCCTTTTCTTCCTTATAAATATTGATATTTATACAGGGATAAATTAAATTATATTTATATTTTAAAAAGATCAATGTAATAAAATAAAATATTTGCTATTTTCTTTCGTAAAGAATAAATACTTATATAAATGAATTTGTAGATAAGCATAAGTAAATATGTATATATCATTATATATATATGGACAATGATTAAGACATCTGAGATTAATTGTTTATAATCTAGTGAAATGGTAGTTACTTAAAAATAAAATAAAACATAATAAAATTTGTTTTTAATTCCATTAGTTTAGAATAGTCCAAGTGGAAACCTTGTCAGTTACCTTTTTACCTAACCCTAGCCAAGTTATTATTGTCATTCCTCACTTAGATAAATAAATTAGTTAGCTTACATTGGATAAAGAGTGTTACCCTATAATTTTCTTTTGTTAAATTGGAATTGTAAATTAATATATTCGTATTGACAATTTTAAATTTTGATTTAAAGATAAATATATGATCATTTGAGTTTAATAGGTAGTTATTACTCACAAGTAAAGTAAATTATAAATATTTTATCCACTCTCTTGAATTATCAAGGTAAATTATCAACATGAATTTTTGTCTATTAGGTTGTAACTTTATCTCAAGTTTCTTTAGATTAAAGTAGAACAAAATGCCAATCCTTCTTTAAATTAAAATTTTACTCACAGTTTATGTATATACATTTAAATCTTTGTAGAGTTAATTAATTCATGAATTTATAATATCATGTAATAAATGCATGTTTTTACGAAGTTAGGTTATTTATAATTATGGATATGGCGGGGAGTTAAAATGAGTGTCATGAATATTGGGGTAGTGCATTTAAAATTAGTTTTATTTGTAGGTTATTTAAAGTTAAAATTGTTTACAAATTCATTTACTAATAGATTTGTGATTTGCATAAATTTTACATCTAGATTAAATTTATTTGTAAAATAAATAAATAAATAAATAAATAAATAAGTAAAATTAAATTTAGATTTATTTTAACTACAAGTTAGTTAAAGTTAAGTTTATTTTCCTTTACTAATAGATTTGTGATTTAGCTTAGATTTATTTGTTTAAAACAAATGTGCTACATTTGAACTAAATTTATTATTTTAACAAATATAAATTTAGGTTATATATATTAAATTTTAATTATTTTGAAGTAAACAAATGTCCAGGTTGAGGATTTTAAATTGAGAGAAATTTGATAGCTCTTATATGAAGAGTTCCATAGTGCTTATTTGATCAAAGGATTTTATGGTGGAAATAAATTTAATTACAGATAATTAATTAATTATTCTCTACATTATCGTTAGTAGAATTGGATTGTGTGTATGCTTAAGTGAATGGACACTTATAGTTTATCTTGAACATGTTAGATAGTTATTTATTTACCCTGAGTACTCTTTGGAATTGACTCTTTATGCATACTAGTGAATCTATGTCGATCATATTTTCCTCTTGTTTTATTTCGCTTTTGAGGTAATTTTATGTCTAGACATGACTTGGATATGATGGGAACCCAAATGTTAAATTACTTCTGATGGATAGTCATGGGTGGTAGGTTGTTAGGCTTCCAAAGGCGATGGGAAACATATTTTATGTGGAATTTTCCCATGATTAGACCTTTGTGTTTCCATTGATCGTATTTCTATTTTGAGTTTGTGGGTGTATCATGTTCCATGATTTTCCTTGCCTTTGGTTATGATTATGAGCGAGATGGTTCATGCCTCACACGTGTAGACATTTTGTGGCTTCTATGCTTAGTACACCCTTGTTGTTGTGAGTCTTGTTTCATAACTATTTGGAAGGTTTCCTAAACAAGCGTTGTACTTGTTTGATGTTGATTCATGTCAGTGTTGAGTTAGCCCTTTTTGCTTGACCTTGTTTGGATGTGGATCCTTTCTTGTCATCTCCTAGCATGGGGGGTGGACCTTCGGGTCCACATGGTTGGGTGGAACGTGCTATGCACCCATTGGGTTCCCAAGTTGTGTTCGCGATGCAGAAGCGGATGCAGACTTCCCAAAGCTCCACTTGGTTGAAGGTTGGACCTCATTTTGTACCCTATTCTTCATTGATGTATCATACTTGTATTTGATATACTCTTCTCGTTGATATAAGGGAAGCATTATGTAATGTACTATTGTATTCATGATGTGTTGTATTTGTAGAAATATGCTCCACCTTTGTAATATTGATCTATGAGCTGAAATGTCATACATAATGAATATATTTTCCTATCCTTTGTTCATAAGGGTTGTATGTCATCACTATGTAATCTTGGTTTTTATTCGCTTTCGTTTTTGGTAAAAGTTTAGGTTTCGTAATGCCAACCGATGTACCCTAGAGGACATAGAATGATGGATGTATCTTTTCATCGCTATTGATCCTGGATGAATGTATGATTATGTTATCTTGTGAATGCATGCTTCTTTTGATAACTTCTGGGCATTATCTTTAACGATGTCTTGGTTGGGGACATTTATGTGTAATGCAACCATGTAACCTAATGGGACTAGTTAGGTTTTGTCACGTAACATATATTTGATCATATTTTAATGTTTGTACATATTCACCTTATGTAATGTTTCACCTTCAAAAAAAAATTTAGTGTGGTATTTTGTTGTCCTTTGGGGTTCACACAGCGGGGCATTACACCCCTCTTACATCTCAACTACATGCATAATTAACTATGCACATTCTCCAAAATGTGCTCCACCTTCATCCATTAGCCATGTGCCAAGTATCACAATCTCATTGGCTCTCTTTTAGTCCCACATTCCTCTCATCTCTCCATTCTTCAACCCTTCAACCTATAAATAGAAGCCACTTCTACTTGAAATCCATCCACAATCACATCCACAACTTCAAGCATTCTTACTATAGGCATTTCAACTCATAGTTGCCACCATTTTCATCACTTATGAGCATAGTTTCATCATTTAACATCAATTCCATACTTGAAATCATCTTCTATCATCAAAGCTTATCAAAGGGATTGGGAAAGGACTTCTTTCCACATCAAAGGAGCACCACTACCCCTTATGGGATGGAGGTTTAGCTACTTCAATTTGATTTCATGTTATCTTTAATTAATTTTCTTTTATTTTCATGTTTTCTCTTTGATTTGGTTAAAGAATTTGATAGGGAGTGTTTTATTTTGTTTTCTAACATGATTAACACTTGTTTGTTGTCTCTTGTTAGTTGATTGTAGATTAGACACTCACAAATATATGTTAAATTAATTATGAAAATTAAATGAATTCTCTTATCTTAAATTTTTTATATTTGAATTTTGGTAAAAATCAAGTGTTTAGGAATGCCTTTAGAGAATGTGCTAAATTGTGGAGGTCACATTCTCCTTAGTTAGATCCATAGTTGGACCAATTTAATGGATTTGGAACAAGGATTGACAATATCAAGCAATCATGCAATGTACCTAAAATGATGCATCCACATGTAATGTTCAAATGATACTATTATATTGCTTTCATAAACGCTCTATGACAAGTCCTTGTTCAAACCCTAGATGATAGTGCTTGACTAATCCAAATTTATTTCAAATGAGTGAATGGGCATCTCTAAATATAACAACAAAACATAAAAATCAACATAAATAAGTTCTAGGTTGTCTCACAATGACTAGTGAATGAGTGAACAATGTGAAAATATAAATTTTAGATCTATGATTATGAAAGTGACCAAAGTCAAGTTTGCACTTGTAAATCTAATCCAAGGTTGTAAATGATGGATTTAGGGATCAAGAACAAATTTATGGGGATGCGTTACAATGGGATAGTGATATAATGATGTCACAAGACAAATTCACACAAGAATATGGTACTTGTAGAGACTAGCCATTATGTGAAACTTTGTTACCATTATAATTTGTAGGCTTCGAGTAGGCTATAATTTTACAAATGAAAAATAGTATTTTATGTTTTTTATTACTAGTAGTCTGTAGTTGACATCAAACTTAAGTCATAAACTATTACAACTTATTCCTCTTATTACAGATCAATGATAGTTCAACTAATTTTTAAATATTTTAGTAGTGGCAATGACTAACCATTATGTGATACTTGTTAACTACTATTCTAATTTTTTAGACTTTGAGAAAACCACAGTTTTACAAATGAAGAATACATTTATTAAAATTTGTTTGTTGTAGACATCCAATTTAACTAATAGAGTACTACTACTTATTACTATTATTAAAAACCAAAGATAGTTCAACTAACTTTCAAATATGTTGGCCACTAGATGTTACACTTGTTACCATTGTAATTAATGTATTTGGTGTTAGAGGTGGGTCAATATCCTTTATTAGTTGATATGTATGGGATAATTTCACATCACTTACATAAATATTTATGCTAATCAAGTAAATATATAAATTAATCAAACAATTAATTTAGATGAATGAGTTGGGATTGGAAATAATATATGGGATTTAGGGATCAATATAAAATTTATGGGGATGTGTTATAGTGGGAATGATATGACAGTGTCACAAGCCAAATTCACACAACAATATGACACTTGAAGACTAGTCACCATTATATACATATACATATACATATACATATAAATATACATATACATATACATATACATATACATATACATATACATATACATATACATATACATATACATATACATACATACATACATGCATGCATGCATGCATACATACATACATATATACATATGTATATGTAAAAAAATTAATTACATTATAAAATGTTACAATGTTATATTTAACACATTGCAGTATTAGGTGCACACCATTTATCCAATATTATTTCACAAAATTTATCTAAAGGGGTACCAATTCTATCAACATTTTCCATGTCATGATCTTGACCTTTTAATTAAATTACAATGTTGAGCCTTTGCACTCGATAAGACGTTATCCTTGGTGGGATCTTTATGAGGCATTCATTTTACCATTAGATCAAGGACCACTTGATAATAGTTGATATTTTATGTCACAATTCAAAATTTAGATTTGTTCCAAATATTCAAATAAATTATTTGTAAACTCTAACCTATTCTTCACAGCCACAAATACTAACAACCATTACTCAAAAATAAATTCAATTGAATTGTATGTTGCTCATGCATAGGCACAAGGTTTCACACTTTATTTGATTTATACAGATGTATCAAGTGAGACAATTTACAATTTTAACTTGAGAAGCAAGCCAAAAGTCCATCTGTTCAAAGATAAATTTAGTTTCAATGCTAAGAGAATCTATTAACATCCTCATTTGCTTGAAATATGTTGTGTTTAAAACTAATATAATGCTAAGAGGGGGTCAAATTCAATGTTAGGACTAAGGGACAAGGTGTTATTATAAACCTTACAAGACCTATGTTTAGTCTAATTATACAATGTATAATTTTGTGATTAATGAGCCCACTTGGAAAAGGGCATCCGTCTTGGATGAATCTTGAAATTCCTTAGTTGGAGCTCTTTGCCAGGTGTCATTAGTTTTATAATGATTTCAATAAGTCATTGAGTTGGGGGTTACTTAGTGGAATATGACTAGCATATTTGACCAACTATTTATAGCAAGTGTAATAAGTGTATAAATGGTAATAACTAGACTAACACATGGAGCACATGAGAGTTACTATGATCCTACTTAGTCTTGGGAGTCAAATTGGTCAATTAGGAGTTACAACATATTTTTAGTTATACTTGAAAGTAGGGTGCATGGGTTGAATGTGGACCACCTTGAATAGTCTTTAGCTTATTTTTTTATGCTCATGATTTTAGAAAATTATCATTCATTGTTTATTGGGTTTCATTGGCCTATATATTGAAGGCTTGGGATGGAGAAATGATGTCTAGTTTTATGCATGGATAGTTTGTCAAAATTTATCCAATATCGAGACTATTGGTCTCATGTGAATTTAAAATATTGATATTTTATTGTCTATAGTTGTTGATAGTAATTTTTTTTATGTGCTTTAGAGGTTAGGTTTTTTCCCTTTACAAGGCTTTCCTAAGGCATGTTTATGTCAATCTTGTTATGGTTGTTTTCATTCTTCTTCTTTTATCATCTATTCTTATTAATTTCTTGTAATAACCCAAGCTAATTATTAATGCATATAAATTTTTATTTATGGAAAATGTTACTTAAAACCTTATATAAATATTGTGTTTAAATTGAGTTTAAACACTTTAACTAGTTCTAGAAAGAAATCTTCTCTTCATGGTTTATACATTAACCTTAGTAGTTATTTTAGGGAGATAAACTATAGATTTAAACATTTAACCCTACACCTTTGAGAATCCATATTTACTTTCATGAACTTACAACAATCTTAATACCCAAATTAACAAAGGAAGCTACCATATTATAGGTAAACATCAAAAACCCTTTTAAGTTATTAAATGAGTCTAATTTATTCATTTGGATTACAAATACATGAATCTAGTAAATTAATGAAAAATCATTAAAAAATTTATGTAATAATAAATATAACCACATAAACATTTATGCATAAGACCCACAAGAAACAACAAAATGACACAAACCCAATGTGAAATTACAATAAATTGGTCTAAAACACATTAATATGTTGCTATTATATAAGTAGCAATGAAACTACAATATTAAACCTTGATAACAACTACACAATGCACTATTGGATGAAGTTAAAATTCCATGACCATGAAAGCCCATGCGACCCTTTGAGTGAGATTGTATTGCTAGGTGAAATGGTTTTCATCCTTGTTCCTAGGAAACCAAAGGGTTTTTTTCCTATGGTTTTCTAAAAATATAAAGGTTTTCATCCTCATATATGATTTTTTAGATATTTGTGCTTAGAATAATGTCAACTAGGGTTCCAATTTGGAGAATAATGTATAATACTAAAATAATGAAAAACCTCAAAATATATTTCCTTTGGTGTATTTGAATGACCTAGAGAATAAATCTACTTATGTGGCTTTTGACATCAACACCATTAATGGTATCTTTTGATCTATGTGTGTAGGGTAAAGAAGAGCCCATAAAATATTAAACAATGATAAAAAAATATACAATGTACTATTGGATGAAGTTGAGGTTCCATGACCATGAAAGCCCATGCGATCCTTTCAGTGATTGTCTTGCTAGGTAAAATGATTTTCATCCTTGTTCTTGGGAAACTAAAGGGGTTTCATCCTATAGTTTTAGATACAAATTTAAAGTTGTTCATCCTCATTTATGAAATATTGGCGCTTAGAATAATTTCAACTAGGGTTTCAGTTTGGAGAATAATGTATAATACTAGAATAGTGAAAAAACTCAAAATATATCTCCTTTGGTGTATTTGAATGACCTAGAGAAGAAATTGTAGTAATAGAAAAAATATCCCTTTTTCACTTGATTTGGGAATAATTAATATTAAAATGAGCATAATATTGCCTTGATTTAGTGTTGTAATGTGTTTTACACATTCACATTAAATTTAGGCCCCTTTTTAACTAAATGGACTTAATTGTGCCTTATTTAGGGTGTTGTAAAGTGTATCTTTACACTTTCACACTAATCTAGGGATTTATTAATTAATTGAGGTTGATTTTCCTTAATTGGCTCCTTTAATTCAAATCCAAGCCTAATTAAATGCAAATTT
>VDFB02383735.1:0-21380 GCA_007258455.2 Sequoia sempervirens | reverse complement strand
TTTTTGAAAGAATCCATTTGAGTTACCATAGTCATGGCTAAAGTGGGTGGCCTAAACAACATATTTGCCACAAAATTGTTAGTCTCTTTTTTATATTTAACCACCAAATAAAATTGTTATAGAAATCCCATACATTTACAATGTCTTGCATTTGTTTTGTGCTTTTTAAATATTATAGAGGTAAGTTGTTAGTGAGCACAATAATTTCTTTTCCAAATAAATAATGCTTCCATTTCTAATTACCCAAAAAATTCCTTATCATATAATAAATATCCTCTAACAAACAATTGAAGTAAAATCCTTTGAAAGATAATATACAAGATTACCACATTGAAAAACAAGATGACACTTATAACATATTCACTTGCATATGTTTTTGATTAGATAAGCAGGGAAGGGCCATGATCCCATACAAAGCTGGCAACAAAGAAAAAACACCGCAACAAAATAGGTTGGAAAAACAATAGCCAGCCAGGAACAACAGAGGACTAAACCAGAGTTAGAAAACCAAAGGGACCATCAAGTATATGCACACAAGCCAATATCTATATTATCATCACAGTTTGCAGGCCTCTTATCCAAAGCAAAAACAATAATAACAACTAAACTAACAGGAGGCCATAGGGAATTAAAAATAATCCAAATTGTCTTAAGAACATTCTGACAAGTGTTAATAATCATATAATAAGCATATAAACTAAAGCAGTCCATGACTAAAACATCTAAACAAAAAGCCATACTAAAGAAGGCCCACAAACCATGATTTTCAAGATAAAACAGAAACATGAAGAAAATAAAAAAACATTAAGAGTCTTTGATGAGACTCCAATTTACCTGAATATCTTCCATAGCTTCCAACTAGCTCTCATTCTTCTCCCTGTTCTCATTCTTTGCTGCTTCAATATTACCTAGAGCCTTGCCTTTTTCTTTTGTAGCTTCTTAATTTTACCCTACCCTTACACCGTTCCCATCACAACTTTTTTCATGATGCCATCAACAACCACACTAATGTTTTTGATTGCATCTTCTATTTTCTTAAACTTTGTAGAGATGGTATCATCACCGAGATGCACTTCCACTTGGGTCAAGTGCTCATTAAGGATTTCAATTTTAGAATCAAGGATTTTTAATTCCCTATCATTGCCACAATCCTACAAAGGGGAGTTCTACATAATAGTGTCATTCTCTTACTTAGTCATAGGGTTCAAATTATTGACCTCAAACACCTCCTCCCCATAATCTTTCTCCTCTCTGTCCTCATTCCCACCTTCTCTATCCATCGTGTAGTCCTCCTAAAACTCCTCTTCCTCCATTTGAGGGTCACTTTCCACCTCGTCCTTCGACTCTTCAGTCTCACTTGCATATGTTTCTACCTCAAATGGATTTTGTATATCAAGAAGAACAAGCATAGGAGCATAACCTATTTTATACTTAAATGTCTCAAATGCATTATCATGATTTATCCCCAATGAAAGACCCTTACCTTTGACGCAATTTGGTGTAAAGGTACAATTATGTAGGAAAAAAAAAGAAATAATCCTTCCCATGAATTATTCAACCCCTACAAAACTCTTTATATTAGTAGCATTGTTTGGTGTAGGCTAATTTACAATTTTCTTGAATTTTTGATGGGTCTATTCTTAGTTCTCCTCCTCTAACATGCCCAAAAGAAGCTAATGCTTTATTTCCAAATTCACATTTCTTTAGATTGTATAGTATTTTTTGTTCTTTTAACTTTTGCAAGACTTGTTTAATATGCACAAGATGTTATTCCTAGGTTGTGCTAAAAATATAATATTTTCTGTATAGACTATCACAAAATAATCTATGAAATCCCTTAAGACATCATTCACCAATCTCATAAAATTTTCAAGATCATTACTCAAATCAAATGGAAGTACTAACCATTTAAAGAACTTGATTCATTTTGAAAGTAGTCTTCTAAGCATCTTCTTTCATTCACATAAGATGATAACTAGACTTAAGATTCCATATTGTAAAACACTTAGCATGTTTAAGTTGTTCTAGCAAGTTATCTATTCTTAGAAGAGGATATCTATTCTTAGTTTTGACTTTATTAAGAGCCCTACGATCTATAAAGATCCTCTAAAAACCATATTTATTTCACATCATCACTATAGGTGACACACAAGGTGAAGTGCTCGGTCAAATGACTCCTTGCTCCAACAATTCCCCAAGTTGCCTCTTGAATTCTCTAATAGTGAGTTTTGATACAATCCCATGTTAAGTAGATGAGATTTTGGTAGGAGTTGGATCTCATGCTTTAGTTGACTTATTGGTGGCAATTCACTTGGTCTTGTGAACACTTACGTGGGAAATTTAGCCTTACTTTGGTGCCCTTTGATTATGTACTTAATTTTATCCTTGACCCATCTGTACTTGTTATCTTTTCTCATAAAAATAACATCCCAAGTATAGAGATAAGGACTACAAAGAATAATATCAAACACATCAAGGGGAATCCCACCGAATTCTATCTTATCTATATGTTATGTATTTACCCCAAAGTTTACTTTGCATCTTTTTGTTACCTATATCTCTACATCCCTTTTCACCCATCCCAATCGGGTATGGATGTGGATATTCTTGTATTTTCAAAAGAAGATTTTTAACCAATTTTTTTGACATGAGATTACATGTGAATCAAGATATACCAATGCATTTACTGCATTATGCTCAGTTTGTCACTTCAAAACAAAAAGGTTTGTTCAATTGTTTAGTTAGTGGCCATACATCCAAGGTTGTCATCTATAGCCAAACTATTGAAAATCAATTTGATGTCAAAATTTTCTTCTCCCAACCCCTTTGCATTTAGGCCTCATTTTTCCTATCATATAAAATTGATCTTAGAAATTTTTGTATGGGTCTCTATTTTTCTAAAGTTCTTAAGTGTTATCATTCATTATTCCCCATGTGCCTAGCAGTTGCTAGAAGTTGCAAACATTCAAAAAATTATGTGTAGAGGTTTATAGCTCAATTTTGTGATTTTCAAAGTTTCAAAATTTCTTATCTTGGCATGTATTTCCTCCAACCCCCACCTTTTCCCTTTGAGTTTTTAGGGTTTCAAACTTTCTCATTCCTAACATGTTTTTCCTTTGATTGTTGTACTTTGACACTTTACACTATGTTATCTTTTGGAGTTGTGGTTTTAGTCATTCACTTGCCTGTATGCCTTATGACACAAGTTCCTTGATTCCCAATCCTTTTCATTATGTTATTTTTAAGAGTCATAGTTTTGGCCATCCCTTTGCTTGCATGCCTTGTGACATGAGTTCCTTCGTATTCCCAATCCTTGACTCTCGATTTTTCCCTTCATATTTTTTTTTCAAAATTAGAGATGCGAGGGTATCTCTAATATGATAATTTTGGGCATGGGTTAAAAGGTATTCCTAACTTTCAATCCTCAACATTATGAATTGTGTTACCTTATTAGGTTCATTAGTTCAAACTTATCCATATTTGCTTGCCTTGGGTACAAATTTCATGGTATTCCTAATCCCTAACTCTCAATACTCCCTTTCATATATCTTTTTATAGGTAATAATTCAAAAACACCTTTATTTGTTTACTTTGGGCATAAGTTATGGTTTATCCCTAGTCCTTGATCCTTGACAAGTGATATGTATTTTGTGCTATCCTCGATCCTTGGTTCTCAATGTTGCCTAAATAATGTCCTTTTAGAGTTGGTAATGTAGAGGTATTTTGATTTGCTTGTTTCTAGCATGGGTTATAAGGTAATTTCGATCCCTAATCTAAGATAATTGGTATGAGTTATGGAGTATCCTTGATTTGAAATCCTCAATATGCTCAAAACCTTGGAACTTTGACATTTCACATTGTTCATGCCTACCTACCTCCCTATGCAACCTAGATCATCATTAATGACCAAATTTATTTTTGCAACTACTCCAAATAGATTTTCTTTCCCAAAAATAGTTATCCATCTTAATGGAACAGATTCATATGCAATTTTAAATGGTAGAAGATGAAGATGATTATGCAATCATGGATGTGCTGGTTGAGTTCTAGCTCCTAAAGGTCCTCGTTTTTGTTCCAAATTGCACATTTCATGAATTTTTGTGGTATATAAATTTACCTTACATGCCACATCCATAGACCACTAGTTATTTATCAATTCTCAAAGCAATAGGGCAACCGACATACTGCTATATATGCCAACTCATTTTTCTTGGTCATTTACTCATTTACATGCTATTGTAACATTGAAGAACTTCTAACCTTGCACACCCAGTAACTATTAGAGAAAATCATTTTGCAAATTGCAAAGAGGTAGCTTATTTGTAGTAGATGTTTGTAACTAAGTGTCTTCTTGGCCATTTTTAGATCTCTAGGAAAACTTCCAAGAGACAAAGTTTGACATGCTCTTCTTAGGTTAGGGTTTTCCCTCACCACATTTGTGTTGTGAATGTAATAGGAATTTGATAAGTGTCATAAAAATTTAATGCATTGTAGATGTCATTTGTAATGGTATTTTCCTTATTGCATATAGATTTATGGAGTTTGGAGAGAGATTATTAAGCATGCTTAGTTATTGATATTACATTTTTTTTGGGTCATTTCTTTGTGTCGTGTCTTCTAGAAATTATGACATTGTAACCCAATATAACAAATTGTTGCAAGAAGTTTTTGACCCTCCATGCACCTAAAAATGAAAATCATTTTTAACTAGTAGTGTAGGAGTAGAAAGTAAATTTGTATGCATTTCATGATTCAATATTTTGACCAGAGAAACATCAACAATGAACCTAAACAAATTCTTATCCTTAAAGAATCACATCCTACATATTTTCATCAAATTAACAGAGGTTATATGTGTAGTAGGTTAGTCCTCGATCTAGTGACACCTTTTGGGACTAGGTGTACATTGAATGTTACTACAATTATTTCAACTTATATATATCTTCCATTGTGATTAAGTCTTGTTTAGGGTTACATTTAGGAATACCCTCTTGGGTTTAGATGAGCCCAAAGTGAAGTAGAGATTATCTAATATTAGTAAATGGCCAATCATTACTCATTATTTTTTGATAAGTGGGTCTATCCACCATCAAGACCAATATATCTCTAGCCTTGAGGTGGATTGACCCCTCTAAAAATGTGGGCAACAATTTTGGGACCCAATACGAATTATCCTCTATTTCTATAGATTCTTGAATTTTTAATTCTTTATATCATCATTTTCTTTATCCTTATTCCTATATTTAGGACACAATTAGGGATGAAGCTTCCAACATTTTGAATTTACATTTTCATCAAAATTACAATAACTACAATGATTCTTTATGTCCTATTGATCATTTTTTTGCACATGTTAAATTTCTTTGCTTTCCAATTTCTCTTGTTTTTACCTTTGTATTTGGAAGACTCACCTTTTTACCTCTCCTCCTCCTCCTCTACATAGTAGGATTGAGCACATCCTTCATCCAAGTCTTTCAAATTGGTAGCAACTAACCTTCTTTAAATATGAGCTAAGATACTTTTTCATCATGTCCTCTTTATCTAGATCCATAACATTCACCATGTGTCTTTGAAGGAGGAACAAAGAAGGAAGACTTTCAAGTTTTTGACATTCATTTGTGCATACTTCATAATTTTTTATCATGGGATCACAATGTCGTAATAAGAGGAAAGATAGGAAGGTATTGACCCCTGAAGAAATTAAAGCAAAGAGAGAGGAGGAAAAAAGACAGAGATAGAAGAATGAGGATTCAATCAATGAATAATGCAGAAGCATCCAATTCCACAACTATTGAAGATAAAAACATTGAGGAGACCATGGATGTAGATGATGCAAATTTGCAAGAGGTGAATGTGGAAATTAATACGGTTATACAAACTACTCTTGGTATGTCTTTAAATCCCCCTTTCAATACTATGGAGAATGTTTCAATAGGCACAAATCTAGGCACGTCTTCAAATCCACCTTTGAATGAAATGGAAATGGGAGATTTAAAAGAAGCTTGATATAACAATGTTGACATCAATAATATTCATAGAGTTCAAGATTTGAGTCAAATTGTTGTTGAAAATGAAAATGAAAATTGTTTTGTTGTTGAAAATGAAGATAAAAATAGTTCTGTTGTTGAAAATGAAAATGAAAAAAAAACCGTTTTGTTGTTGAAAATAAAAATGATCCTTTTATTGAAAATGAAAATGAAAATGAAAATCCTTTATTGAAAATGAAAAAGAAAACCATTTTGTTGATGAAAATGAAAATCGTTTTGAAGTTGAAAATGAAAATGAAAATTTAAAATGTGATGTTGAATTTTTTTTAAAAAAATAAATAAATTAAAAGAGATGTTTTGGATAATCTTCTTGGTAAGATTTATTGGAGACAAATAAGAACACATGCCAATAGATTATATAAATAAATTTTTTATTGTAAAAAACTATTATTTCAATGTCAACTAATGATGCAATTAATGAGAATGTGGAAAATGAGAAAAGTGATGAAAAAGTTAGGCATTTTTATTAAACCAAGAAGAAAAGATCAATCACTAAAACATGCTATGTCTACTATTGTTAGTGCCATTGAGTCAATTGGAAAGAATAGTCGATCTAAGATAAGAATGCAACAAGATGAGCTATAACAAATACTATAGTTAATAAAACAACTTTGAATAAAAAGAATGGTAAGCAATATTAGTGAAATTTTAAAAATACATCCTAAAACATTGGTAAGAGCGACAAAGAGAAGATAAAGTATAGAAAATGATCCAATCAACCAATGCTGGAGTTTTAGTGGTCGACTCCTGAGATCTTACATGAAAATGAATGTTGAAATCAAAGCTTTGATTGAAAAATATTGGCATGATAATACTAGGGTATCATCTAATGCTAGAGATGTTTTAAAATTAAGAGTGGGGTCCAAAGTTCGCAATTCGAGTCATCCAAAACACCTATTAGATGCAACGCAAACTGAATTTTATAAAAAAATTTGTGGTGATTTATTGTTGGTAATATTAGAATAAGTCAAAGATATTTTGAAAAATGTAAACCTTGGTATGCCAAGATTAATAAGCAACAAATATCTTGTTGTTGTAAAATCCATGCTTTACATATTAACATGATTATACAGAATGCGGTATTAATATGCCACCTGAAACAATAAAGGAGTGTATATCAAGTTTGTTTGTGAAAGATCTAATGGGAAATTATTTTATTTAAGTTCATGTATTTCTGGACAATGCACTAGTTGCAATCTTTCTTTCTTAAGAGTTTGTATGCATGAAAGTGTTGAAAATGATTTTGGAAAACAATTAGTGGATGTTAAAAGATTTAAGATTGTTGACTATTCTTTAAAAGATGGAAACATTGGAAAGTGTTGTGATTTAGTTATAGAAAAAGTTAGTGTACATGCATTCATATCAAAATTTAAGAGTAAGATCATACCAAAATATGTCAAGCACTCTCAACATGCTCGATGGATTTGATGGACAATTTCATATATGTCGAAACACATTTCGAGTTGGTACTATATTATCAATGATTGATTTTGCAAAAACTATACTTGAGCTCTGCAAAGGAAATCCAATCATAATATTACAATTAGGTGCAGGTGGCTATGTTGTTCATATTTCATTTTATAGACATACAAATGATAGAACAAAAGATGATAATTTTTTGAGGGAGTATCATTTGTATTTGAGTGACAATGGTTGCACTTTCGTCAGTTTGTTCAATATTGTTTCAATATATTTTATACAAATTTAAGAGAAAGAGGAATCTAGATGACAAAACATCTCATATGGTCAGCTAATTGTATGGGACAATTCAAGAATGCTTGAATGTTCTATTGGTTAAATAGGGTTCACAAGGAACATAATGTCCAACATACGTGGAGATTTTTTGAAGCTAGACATGGTTAAGGAGAACATGATGGAGCTAGTGCATGTGTTAAAAGAATTCTTGCTAGAGAGTAATTGAAATTTAAGGATGTAGTAAAATTTAAAGATACTGCAGTGGTGTGGATTGGTGCAATACAAGATTAATCTCACACACTGGATCAAGAGTGAGTACTCTATAGTTCATTGATTCTTTTGGTTGGTTGAAGAAGATAACATTCTACCTAGACTTGATTGTGAGACAATCAGTGGATCTACTAAATGACGCTCATTTAAGAGTTCAAATGCAAGCACAAGGACTATTTTGAGAAGGGAGCTTGCATGTTTTTGTCAGTTTTTTATTTTAGGAGATTGGGAAGCATGTGAGAATACAAAATGGGTTGAAGAGTGGAAGCAAAGATTGTTACACCTGCACATGTTGATCAATATGAAACAACAATTGAAGACAATGATCAATGTTTGCATCAAACGACTATGACCGTATTTTAGATTGTACAAGAAGGTAATTTAATTCAATTTTTTTCTTACTTTATTACTATTTTGTAATGCTTTTATTTATTTATATGCATATGAATGCATGTATGTAGATTGGTTCAAATTATATGGACACATGCAAGTTATTGAATCAAATTTTGTTTGCAGGACATGTGTATGTTGTTGTTTCACCTGAGGAGAATGAAGAGGAAATCAAATATTGGTTGGATCATTGTGTGGAGACTAAAAATAAGTTAATAACACCTCGAGAAGATGATGATGGCTATCATTATCCAACAGGTATCGGTGATCCCCTTAAGACATCCCCTTAAGCAAATTTTGATAACAAGTCTTTGATCCCCTTAAGCAAATTTTGAGAACTTCTTTGATCCCCTTAAGCAAATTTTGAGAACTTTGATGATGGCTATCATTATCCAAATAGGTGTGGTTTTGAAACTTGGCTACAAAAAATACACCTAATAGGAAAGAATGGTTTCCTGTATTCAAAGATTATGAAACACATAAGAAGATTATACACTACTCACATTTCGTGGTGGCAACAAATATAAAACTAGTGAGGTATGGTGGAAGACCTACAAATAAAAAGCTATGGACAATTTCTATGGAAGAGCATGATTCAATCATAGATGCGTTGCAAAAAAGAAGATGCAGATGGTACAAGGGAATAAGTAAATATAGGTAAATATAGTTTCAATTTTATATTTTCCTTTTAAATACATTAAATACATGTTCTAATATTGCCTGTGCGATATTAGTTGAAATTGATTGAAATTGTCCTTTTATATCGTTAGTCCATCATCACAAATTCATCACATACTTTGAGACAAAAAGGAGAGTCCATGTATCGATTCAACCTAGACAACATGGAATACTTGGTAAAAACAAGTAATTAGTAGTTAAAATATATTTAAATACATGTTTTGATTATATATTGATATTGGTTGGACATTTAAAATAGTTAAAATTGATTTATTATCCTTTTTTGTATCCTAAATCCATCATCACATTGATCTCATACTTTGAAACAAAAAGGAGAGGATGCAAATTAAACCTATACACATGTGTGAAGCACTTGTAAATACAGGTACAAGTTGTGTATATAGATAGTTTTATATAAATTAAAATGTATATGTTTTGATGATATATTGGTATTGCTTGTATCATTTTGATATTAGGCGGCGTGAAGACTTGCTACATTCCCCACAAGTTTTGGATTTTTTTGAGATGGCATAGCCACATTTTGTAAACATTTTTTTGAGTTGGCATATATTTACATACACAATTACACAATTACACATTTTGTATAAATTTGTATACATGTACATACACAATTATACTCTACACTTTTATATATCAAAATCAATATTCTATATATTTTGTTATGATGGTTGTGCATGTTTTGCTACTTTGAATTTACTTTAAATTTGATTGTATTATTGTTAAATTTGGTTGCCTTGGGCAACTTCACTAAAATTTGAGAACTCCTTTGATCCCCTTAAGACATCATATTAGGACCCCTTAAGACATCCTATTACAACATAAATTAAATTAACATTACATCAATTGCGATTAAATATGAGACATGTAATTTGAAGTATTTGATCCCCTTAAGAAGTCCTAATAGGACATATCCTAAATATTTATAATGTTATGATGAGTCACCCTAAAGTCTAATAATTAATTATATCAATTGTGATCCAACATGAGACATGTAGTTTGAATTCTTTGATCCCGTTAAGAAGTCCTATTAGGACCCCTTAAGACATCCTATTACGGCATAAATTATATAAACATCACATCGATTGCGATTAAATATGAGACATGTACTTTGAAGTATTTGATCCCCTTAAGGTGTCCTATTAGGACATATCCTAAATATTTATACTTAATTATATCATTTGATATGATGAGTCACCCTAAAGTCTAATACTTGATTATATCAATTGTGATCCAACATGAAACATGTAGTTTGAATTCTTTGATCCCCTTAAGAAGTCCTATTAGGGCCCCTTAAGACATCCTATTACGACATAAATTATATTAACATTCACATTATTTTTTTATAACTTTTGTGATTGTTAAATGATGATTCATCCTAATTTCTACTACTTAATTATATCATTGTTATATGATGAGTCTCCCTAAAGTCTAATACTTAATTATATCAATTGCAATTAAATATGAGACATGTACTTTGAAGTATTTGATCCCCTTGAGCAATTATAGTGATTAAATATGAGACATGTACTTTGAAGTAAATATGACCCCCCTAAGTAATTTTTTTAGAACTTCTTTGATAAGTTAATTCCTTGATTATGAATCACTAAATTTGTAAAGTACAAATATTTAAATGTCCTATTAATTTCAACTTTAATTTCATATTTGTATTTAATTTCACATTAATGTCCTATTAATGACTTGACAATGATTTTTTTGTAAAGTATGAATTTATGTCCTATCAATTTCATATTAATTTCACATAAAATGCATAAATGCACATGTGTGTAAATTACTATTTAACAATAATAGAGCATAAAATAGTGAAATGAAATAACTTCCATGAAACAATATATATTAAGTCCATGATCTAATACAACCCATGAAATATAAAGTCCATGAAATAATCAAATACAACCCATGAAATATGATCTAACTCATATCGTCTCTATAATCAAGAGACCTCTTCACACCACACAGACTACCCAAATGACCTGAATCACTCTTTACAAGAGAAAGAAAGATGAAATTAGATGTAAGATGATTACAAATGATTTAATGACAATTTAATTTATAATTTATTATAAATTTAAATTACTATTTGAGGCTGCTCTACATGCTCTGGTGCACCTGGACCTGTCTATACATGCTCTGAATCAATCTACATACAAGAGAAAGAAAGTTGAAATTAGATGTAATAAAATTTAAAATGATTTAATTCAATTTAATTTATAATTTATCATATTTAAATTATACCATAAGAGGTTATTGTGCATCCTCTATTCCAGGACCTATCTTTGCATGCTCAACTACATGACATGTCTCATGCTATAAAAGAAAAAAGAATTTAACATGTATGAGCATATATATATATATATTCACTTTTAAATTTAATTTAAGTTATTCATAATGTACAATTTGTAATTGACTAAATAAATATAATCAAAAATTTAAATTACCATATGAGGCTACTTTGCATGTCCTAGTTGAGTTGGTGTGACCTCCCGAGTGCATAAAGTGGCACTAAAAAAGTCCTACAAGGTCAGATTTATTTAACACATGTGTACTTGAATTAGGTTAAAATATATATATTCATGTGTGCACACATTATGTAGAATTTTTTTTAAACAACCTGAAAGTCATATGCCTCCTGAGTTGCTTGCACATCAAATGTGTGTCTGATCCCCATTCTCATTGTTGTTTCAACCTACATACATAGACATAACACTTATAATATTTACTTGTACATGCACGGTTGAAATATAGTGAATTCAAAATACAAAATTGTAAGTATATAGTAACTTTAAATTTAATTTACAATATACATGTACCTACACCTCTTGCAAGACGTCCGACAATAGAGGAGTGTTGAGTGACAACCCCTCAAGTGGAATCGACGTGCAAGTCGATTGACTCCCTTGAACCAACTGAAATATTTAAAACATATGTTCATGATTGCATTACAAAATAAAAAATTCAAGTTAAAAAATTATTTCATATTATTTAAAAAATTGAAATCAAAATACCCCGTGAGGGTTGCCAACTAGCATTGGTGTCGACATATAAACTCGAGGAGTAGATGATTCCACTATGGTCAATGTCATCTACACCAAAAAATTTGAAAAACATTTACATGCATATTTATACCTGTCTCGAATGGTCTACAGGGTGATGCTCTATAGTAAGAAATTCAACATATGAACCAATGCCACCAGATTCTCCACCAGAATCTCCATGTCCACCTGAATTGGGTGTATCCTGATTAGGTCCATAACATACTTGATGACGACTGGTACATATGTGTCGTTTGTGGAGTGGTACTAAGACCAACTCCATACATCACTCCTCCATGGTCGTGGTCTCTAGCTGCAACAGTCATCACTAAAGTGTGCTCATCAAGGTTTCTTGCGAGCGTACTCAATGATCCTAATGCGAATACTACACCACGATGATGCCCAAGTGCAGGAATGGCAGGAGTAGGAGGATCTACAAGTGGTTGGGCATGCACAAGACATTGGGGATCAACCCATTCCCATAACCTCTATTGTGGCATGCTGCTACCAACACCCTAAAATGATTTAAAATCAAAATAATTGGGCCTTTTCCCCAAAACAAAATCTGCATATAATTTCATCAAAAAGTAAAGAGGGACCTCCAAATTAGCATGTGGTGGATGGTCAAATACCATCCACCATCACTCCCAAAAATGTGTAGACATTTGTGGATGTCTGTACCACCTCATGGATATCCTAGGTTTATTTGCAGGAATAGGTTGATTAGTGATAGGGTTGATAAAATAAGGTGCAAGGTGGGCTTTTTTAATTTTTAGATCCAAAATATCTCTCCAGTAGAGACCATTTGAATAAAATTGTCTCATCTCCTCCCAATGGTGTTGATGCCTATCAAAGTTTGAATTAATATTCCTAACGACATCGACAACGTTTTGCATTGCAGATACAAAACGCCTCAAGTGTGGAGAAACCAATGCTTCATTTTGAATAGCATTGATTTGGTTTTGAATGGATATAACATTATCATTGATTCGGGCTCACAAGCGAGCCTCATTGAATCCTGATACTGGATGTGGGGGGTTATGAGGTGGAGGGGGTAGAAGGGGAGGATGAATATGTGGATCATTAAGAATATAATTAATGTCAAATTGATCCATGATGTATATAAATGAACCTACAAAAATTATACAAAATTAATATACATACACATACATACATCATTAACGTACTTGAGTGTAAAAAATCTATGATACATGTACATGTACACATACATACATCATTTAACTTGATCATATACATATAAATTTCAAAATGTAAGATCTAACTATGTAATTTTCATACATGTACACATACACAAAAAGCTCATTAATGTGATATGAAATATCATACACATACACATACATACATCATTAATGTACATGACTGTAAAAAATATAGGATACTTGTGCATACACATACATACATCATTTAACTTTCAATCATATACATACAAATTTCAAAATGTAAGATTTAACTATGTAATTTTCATACATGTACACATACTAAAAAATAAACTTAAAACATACAAAAAAAGCTCATTAATGTGATATGAAATCTCATTAAAAATTATATCATTAATAATTTTTATTAGGAGAAATTGTGATGGCTTAAGGGGTCCTCGTAGGATGGCTTAAGGGGTCGTAATAGGATGGATTAAGGGGATCTATGAATGAAGGTCCTAGGACAAAATGATGTCTTAATGGGATGAAATTCAATTTTTGTCACTCAAGGAAACTAAATAATATCAAAACAAAGCCATATTCTAGGACAGAATGGCGGGTTTAGGGTTTAGTATATCAAAACAATTCTAAGTATTACAAACTAAGTATATCAAAACATTTCTAAAAAAGTTCAAAATGTGTGAATCTAATCCATCATAGATACACCTCTAAAAATTAGAATTAAAAAAAAATGCCAATCAAAAAGTTAATACAATATTAATTAATAGATCCATCCAACCAAAATATATCCATCCAACCAAATTCTTTATAAAATATCCATCCAAGGTTAAATTATTTATAAAAATAAGATCATTGTTAGTGTGAATTGCAAAATTCAATAAGATCATTGTCTTAAAATAAAGTGTTGCGGCTCTCTACTACATTTCTTCATTTCTTTTTGTTTTCCTTTTCAGAATAAGACTATCTCCTCTCCTCTAGCCATCATTGATACTCCTCTAAGACCACATACATGTATCTAACAAAATCAACAACATTTTGCATCATAGATGCAAAACACCTCAAAGGTCGTGGAATACATTCTTAATTCTAAATATCATTGATTTAATCTTGAATGGATCTAACATTCACATCGATCCGTGCTTGAAAGCGAGCACCATCGTATTCAGGTGGTGGAGGTGGGGGGTTATGAGGTGGAGTGGGTGGAGGTGGAGGTGAAGGGGGTGGAGATGGAGGGTGTGGAGGTGGATTATAGATATCGTCAATATTGAATTGATCCATGATCTCTAATATATAAGTGAACCTGCATTAAATTTGTAATTTCAAAATGTAAGATACATGTTTAAAAATCCCCTTAAACCATTCAATATAAATGAACTAATTGAATACAAATGAAAAATGTGTAAGGCTCATTTATGTCTAAGGTATGTAAATGAAAAAAAAAAATAGGTTAATGTGATTTGTGAAATATCATTAATTGTCTAAGGCATGGCTTAAGGGGATCTATGAATTAGGGTTCTAGGGAAAAATGATGGATTAAGGAAATAAAATTTGGTGAAGTTTCCCAAGGAAACCAAATTTCATTAAGGTCCTAGGACTTGAAATGATGGATTTAGGGTTTAGGGTTTAGAGTTTAGGGTAATAGTATGGCTTAAGGGGATCTATAAATTAAGACCCTAAGACAAAATGATAGCTTAAGGAAATAAAATTTGGTGAAGTTTCCCAAGGAAACCAAATTTCATTAAGGTCCTAGGACTTGAAATGATGGCTTTAGGGTTTAGGGTTTAGAGTTTAGGGTTTAAGGTTTAGGGTAATATTATGGCTTAAGGGGATCTATTAATTAAGGTCCTAGGACAAAATGATGGCTTAAGGAAATAAAATTTGGTGAAGTTGCCCAAGGCAACCAAATTTCATTAAGGTCCTAGGACTTGGAAATGATGGATTTAGGGTTTATGGTTTAGAGTTTAGGGTAATAGGATGGCTTAAGGGGATCTATGAATTAAGGTCCTAGGACAAAATGATGGCTTAAGGGGATCTATGAATTAAGTTCCTAGGACAAAATGATGGCTTTAGGGTTTAGGGTAATAGGATGACTTAAGGGGATTTATGAAGCAAGTTAAAACATAACAAGCTTTGCAGTAACCACAATTTGAACTTATCATTATTTTCTATGTAATGTATAGTGCTACATTCTCCATATATTAACCCACTTGTGACAATTTAGGATAGTACCTATGGTCTACCCCTGAATTTATAGAAATGCACCTATATTTAGAGAAAATCATTTATTGAATTGTTTTAAACAACATTGGGGTTCTTCATTTTGAGCGTGATGACAACTAGAACCTGAAAATGTTGAAGCTTGGGTGGCCCTTGGAATACTAGACTTGCAAGTTAGTGCAAAAGGTAGTGTTCATGAAGGAAGGGAAAAGATGCGTGGAGCCTTTGAATTATACCTGTATAGTGCAATGGAATCAAATCATTTAGTAAACCATTTTTTATTCACACTTGACAAAATTTTCTTGTGGAACAGTTGATTGGGTTAGCTCTTATTTCGATTGACCAACTTCTCATGAAATATCATTCATATTATAATCTTGCATGATCTTATCATGAGAAGCCTTCATCCTCCCCTTCCATGAGAAGCCTCTCTTGAAATTTTTGAGGCCTTAACACCCCTAACAAGGGTTTATGGTTTAGAGTTTATGGTTTATGGTTTAGGGTTTAGGGTAATAGGATGGCTTAAGGGGATCTATGAATTAAGGTCCTAGGACAAAATGATGGCTTTAGGTTTTAGGGTTTAGGGTAATAGGATGGCCTAAGGGGACCTATGAAGGAATGGAGGAATGAAAAAAGATGTGTAGAGCCTTTGAATTATACCTATACTGTGCAATGGAATTGAATCATTTAGAAAACTATTTTTTCTTCACACCTGGAAATTTTTTCTTTTGGAATAGTTGATTGGGTTAGCTCTTCTTTTTATTGACTAGCCTCTCATGAAATCTCATTCATATTATAATCTTGCATGATCTTATCATGAGAATCCTTCATCCTCCCCTTCCATGAGAAGCCTCCCTTGAAATGTTTGAGGCCTTAACACCCCTAACAAGGGGAAGATAGTTTTTAACTTCCTCATATCTTCCCTTATAGATGTGGTTATTTTGTAGGAAACCAGATTGGTTTTTAACTAAATCATGTATATTATAATTTTTTAAAAATTTGGTTGCCTTGGCAACTTCACCAAATTTTGAGAACTTCTTTGATCCCTTTAGGACAGATCATATTAGGACCCCTTAAGATGTAGTTATTTTGTAGGAAACCATGTTGTTTGATGAGTATACTTTTGGTATTCTTTCTTTAATGGGAAGGCTCTAGTCTATAGTTTAGTCTACTTCTCAACATGCATCTAGTGGTCTTTACATGTTATACTTTCAATCTATTTAAATGTAGGAGCATCCCTACGCAGTGTGACCTAGAATCTTGCATAATTTTAGAAAATTTAGATCTTAGTTTAGTTATTTATTTTTTATTAGTTTATAGTTTCAATTTTGAGCATAGATTTCAAGGTAGTGTTAAGAATGTCGTGTTAATGTTTGAAGTGATTTACATGAGGAAAAGATTATAAATTATTGAGAGTGTTTATGGGTGGATTCAAGGTAATTTTTTTTGGTTTTGAAAGCCACAAACATTTATCTTGCATACCATTATCATCTACTTTTAATATTTAGAAAATAATAACATATATGGAATGAAAAAATCATATATGTATACATACATGCATACATACATATACATATACATATACATATACATATACATATACATACATACATACATACATACATACATACATACATACATACATACATACATACATACATACATACATACATACATACATACATACATATATATATATAATTTATATACATATATATACACATACATGTGTATGTATATATATGTATGTACATGTATGTATGTATGTATGTATGTATGTATGTAAATGTACATATGTTTATAAACATGTATTCTACATCAAACATGGAGCTTCTATGAACTATCTCATAATGTAATCAAATATTGCATACCATTATCCTATAAGTTTTTAATATTTAGAAAATAATAATTTAATGAAATGACAAAAAGATATATACAAAAAACAATTTGGGCTATGACCCATTTCCTAGAATATCTATGCACATGCACATTATTAGGGACCTCCTTCTCCTTAACTATGAAGGTGTTGAGTCATTTCAAAGAATGTTGCTTAATATTCATAAGTTCATTAACCCTTGAGTGGAAAAGAAAACTAAGTACATTATCAATATCCATGTAACTAATTTAAAGCAATGATTGCTAATAGTGGTACATTGACATGTAAGAAAAATATCAAAATTTCAAGGTTTCCATGGGGGATTATGCTCTACAATCTAGCATGTTTTTTTTCTTTCAATTTTTTCATGATATGTAATCTTGGGCATTGAATGGATTCACACATTGGATGCCATCCCATGGGATTTCACTATTTAATATGGATCTAATTGAAGAGTTGTAAGTCATATGATACATAGATACATACATACATACATTCTTAATTATATGTATATGTATATACATACATATACATATAAGTAAGAATGTGTATATGTATGTATGTATGTATGTATGTATGTATGCATGTATATATATGTATGTATATATAAGAACATGTATGTATGTATGCATGCATATGCATTTTGAAAAAGTCTTTCAATGGTTTCAAAATAGTTAAATTTAAGGGTTTTTATTTCATATTTTAGAGATGAAAAATATACACATACATATATACATACATACATACATATGTGCATACATATATACATACATACATACATACATATGCACATACATATATACATATATACATATTATATACATATATATACATATGTACATATACATATATATGAGAAAGGGAATGAACAGGAATGGAAGGAAGGAGCCATCACAAAAATACAAGTAAAATGCAGCCTGCTTAACCCGTCCGCCCTATGCCTAATGTTGTGGTCGCCTACCTCAATCACCGATCTGTCTCTAAAATGAGATGGCTCCGCCTCTTTAAAAATATCACAAAAACAGATCCTCGTTTTACAAATCGACCAAGCTTCCGCCGCCGCTTTGGAGTAATAAACAAAACGCGGACTCCCCGTTTATATATTTTTGCTCGTGACCAACGAATCAAATGGGATCCCTAATAAATGGGATCCCATTCCATTTAACCCAATTTCACATATTTCACTAAGGCCGAAACTTCCACCTAAAGTGGACTCAGCTTTGTGCTTCTACCCATTGGTAGAGGAAGGTGTGTTCACCAATGTGTGTACTATGCATTGCAGAGGTGTTTGGGAGATATGTTTTTGCTCTGCATTTCTCCGTAGAGTGGTTTCAAGTCTTGTAGATCTAGAAGGGTGCTGATAGTGTTTGTATCTTTCTCTAGTTGAAGTTGTTCATGGTTTGGTGCTTCAGAAGTCAATTTATTGACTTATAGTGTGTGACAGAATTATTTGAGTGTATTGGGTGTGTACATTCTTCAGGTGAAAGTTGTTGCGAAGGACCTTTTTGGATTTTAAGATGTTTGTGGAATATTCTAGATTATGTTCAAGTGTTATGTGATGTTTGTGAGTCATCTTTGGATTTGAGGAAGCGTGTACTTAAATTTTTGATGGTGTTAACATAGTTTCAACTGACCTTGGGTTTTTACACTAATTATGAAGTTACTTCGGTGTTTGTGGAAGTGTGGCATGCCATGTATGAGTGGATTTAGATCCTAGCTAAGGTTTGTTGTGGTTTTCCTTCATTCCTTTCCACCGTGGGAATGTTTTGGTGCCGGCCTAATTTGAATTTGCACAGTTGAGGTGCATAGCCGAGCTTAGATAATGTTTTAAGGTTGAAGATGATATTAATATGAGTTGAGTTGTTGAAGGATGATGAGATAGATAAATGTGATGCAAATGATACAAATTGTAGAGTTGTGAGGTGCAAATTTGTGTAGTGTAGTGCGAGCTTTCATTTGTTAGATTACTGGATGCAATGAGTAGAAGGTGTTGAAAACTCTTCAAAAAGACTGCGAAGGTGTTGGTGATGTTGTGGTGGAATTTTATGTTGCATTGTGATGAATTTCTCATTGTAACAATCTTCTTTATCTTATTTTCTATTCTGGCAGTGAGCCTTTGGAAATGAGCCTTTCTTTCTTTTGGGTAGTGAGCCCTATTGTATTTGGTGTTGATATTACTTTATATTGTGAGGTAGTCCTCACGGTGGTTTTTCCCTTATTGAGTTTTCCATGTAAATCTAGTGTTCCTTTGTGTTTTGTGTTGCTTTGGTTATGTTTCAGTTATCTGCTTTCATGATTAATCACTCTAATAGATTAAGGGTAAATTGAATTAATGTGGATTTGAGTGTTTGTAAGGGTTTGAAAGTTTTAAGGTATAACTGATTCAACGCCCCCCTCTCAGTTTTCTTGTGCATTCAACATTTGGTATTAGAGTAAGGTTCCTTGAAAGAAAGCTTAACTGATTGAGGTAGATCTGGGATGGCACACAAGAAGGATGTTACTATATTTGATGGATCAGATTATGAATTTTGGAAGACAAGGATGGAAGGTTTTCTAGTTTCTCTTGGATTTGAAATCTGGAAGTCTATTGAGAGCGGATACACTACTTGCAAATGGTCCAAAAACTAATGATGGGATCAAGGCCTATGAAAATAATGGTAAAGAAAGGTATGCTCTTTTAAGTGGTCTTGCTAATTCTGAATTGGTGAAAGTTATGAATTTGAAAACTGCTATAGAAATTTGGGTAATGTTGAAAACATTTATGAAGGAGATGATAAGATCAAGCAAGCTAACATGTAGAATTTGAAAATCATGTTTGAGAGCCTGCAAATGTTTGAAGATGAAAACATCACAAGCTACTTGTAGAAGGTGGATGAAGTTTTCAATGGTATCATAGGTCTTGGTGGAGAATTGAAAGAAGAAGTGGTAAAGAAGGTACTCAAAACTCTTCCTAAAGCTTATAGTCATAAAGTTTATACTATTGAAGAATTACAAAATTTGAATAAATATACTAGAGATCAGTTGTATGGTTCTTTAATTGCTTTTGAGATGAGAGAATTTGGTACAAGTAGTGAAAAATTTGAGATTTCTTTTAAGGCTGGAAAATAAGAGAAGACTGTGGAATCAGATCAAGAGGATCTTGATGATGTGGAAGCTAACTTTATAAGAAGAATGAAAAAGGGTACTAGAAAATTATAGAGGTAAGTTACCTTTCAATTGTTTCAGTTATGGAAAGATAGGTCATTATGCTTCAAGATGTCCAAACAGAGCTTTGCATGACAAAAATAGGGAAAACAAAGGCAAGATGATTAAGAAAAGTTATTATGTTAGAGAAGATGCTAGTATATTTGATGATGAATTTTATTATGGAGATGATGAGGATGGTGAATTCTTGTTCATGGATTTAAAAGATGAAACTAATTTTCCTAACTCTAAGAGATGTGCGAAGGAAAGGGCTCTAGAAGCAAGTGCTAAAATTGAAGGTACTTTGGTGTTTTCTTTTCATGCTAGACAAGAGAACTATTGGATCATTGACAGTGGATGCTCTAATCAAGAGACTGATGACAAGAGTAAGTTTGTTAAAATTGAAAAATATGAAGGAGGAATTTCTAGGTTTGGTTATGATACATCTGCTAAGATACGTGGAAAAGGTTCAATTAGTTTTGATGGAAAGCATAACACTGATGATATTCTTTATGTTAGGGGTTCAAGAAAAAACCTCTTGAGTGTTGGAAAAATGTGTAGAAAAGGATACAATCTTATGTTTTATGATGATGGCTGTGAGATCAGAAAAAGGCTCTAAAATTGTGATTGTTGCTGGAAGATGGACAGATGGAAATGTCTATTAGCTCAAAGGTGTTGATGCTTATTGTTTCATGAATCAGATCAACGAGAGTTGACTATGAAATAGAAGAATGTGTCACAAAATTTTTGATAGCCTAGTGAGAATAAGTTTAGT